>CM035422.1:155901883-155906883 GCA_020310875.1 Ceratopteris richardii
ACTTTGGAAGATTGGCTTGGAACCCTTGAAGGGTATCACTATGTGAAGCTAGAACCATAGGAACACTTGCCTATGTGTTATTACATTTTACTCCTTGTAAAAGTCTAAATAACTTGGCATTATGAATACACACCTAATTGATTAGAGTCGTGGAATTTGGATGGTGTGATTGGAGAGAATATCTCCTTACTTTTAGAGTAGAGAATATAGGAGATTTGAATTTGAATTCAAATTCAAATCTCAACTCATTCTCTATAAAAGGCACAATCAAAAAGTCGCGGGTTAGCTTGTTTACTTCAGCTCATATCCCGAGGCAATTGTGGATCAAAACTTGAGTGTGTGAGGACTCTTTCATAGCCTACACCTCTGAGTACCATTTGGCAATGTTTATCATGTCAATGGGAATGTACATCAATGTGAATTAATACATATCAATACCTTCATTATCTCTGTTTTCTCTGAGTCATCATCTCCAAGTCTGTCAACTTCAAAGGAGCATATCTCAGGATCTACTGAACCAAATCAAGTGATTCAAAGCACATTGGGTTCAGCTCAAAGTCTTCTATACACCTACAAAGTTTGAAGTAAATTGGTTCAGCCATTTTCGAGAAATCGCCATCGAACTGGTCACTGGTAATTTTCTGCAGAGCTCCTAAAAAGTCGGGAGTGTCTCTGATTTTGCTAAAGTGATTTCTCTGAGTATAGTCTATCATTTTATCTCATTCCACTTGCAAATGGTAGCTTACTAAGCTAATAGAATATCTCTAGAAGGAATTTTGCCAATTGTAATTACACTGGTCATACTGAGTGAAAGACTGAGCAGGTATCAAGACAAAATTAGAAAGTTTTTTGAGACTTGTGATTTACAAACTTATCTGTTTTGATCAAGTCATTACTCAAACCTCTTTCAAAGTACATATAGCATATTTTGGTATCATTTGGAAGCTCAAGGAGTCTACTAAGCATATCTGGAGTCAAAGAGGGCTGGTGCAAAGCAGGGTTAGCAGCATCTACTCAATCTTCTGAGTGCATCCAACCATCACTCCCAACAGTGGTATCAGAGCAAATAAGGTAAACATGGGAGATGGATTTCCTTCATTCATTGACAAATTGGACAGGAACAACTACCAAGCTTGGTCTCTGAGGATGAAGACCTATCTACAAGGAATGAGTTTATTTGGATACATATCAGGAGATGAGGAATTGCCCTCATTCAAAACTAGAGGACTACCTACCAAGGATGAACATGAAAGACTCAACCAATGGTGTGCAAAGGATGCTTTGGCAAGGTCCTACCTTCTTAACTCTATATCTGACTTTCTTTTACCTCATGTAAGGAATTGTAAGACTTCCCAAGAGACTTGGGAAACCCTGTCAACATACTTTTCTTCCAACACAAGGGCTAGGAAGAATCAATTGTGGATTGAATTCACAACCCTCAGGAAGCAGCCCAAGCAATCAGTCTCAGAGTATGTGACAAAGATTAAAGATGTGGCAGACCAATTAGCAAGCATTGGAGAGGAGATTGAAGAGGAACAAATAGTCAAGCAAGTAACAAATGGACTCAAGGCAGATGATAAGTGGGAAAGTTTCACCACTGCAATGGACCTCTATATGGACATGCATACCCCAGATCTCACAACACTCATGGGCCAACTATTCACACATGAAGCAAAGTTTACAAAGGCAGGAGATCAATCAAAAGGTAACAACCCCTCTGCTCTCTATATTGATAAGAAAGTTAAGGATAAAGGTAAAGGGAAGAAACAGGATGAAGAAGGTTCTACCTCCCAAGCAAACTATGCAGGGAGAGGTAGATCATCTAGAGGAAGAGGCAGAGGAGGTAAGTCAGGTAGGGGGAGACCCTACAACTCATCACCATGCAACATTTGTGGATTGTCCAATCATACCACAGATGAATGCTACAAGAACTACAAGAATCAGAGAGGAAGAGGCTACTCAAGAGGTGGATACTCTCAAGGGAGAGGCAGGTTCAACCAACACCAAGGCTACAATGGATACAACAATCAATACAACAACAATTACAACAACAACCATAATGGTAATTACCAAGGTGGATTCAGAAACAGAAGAGATTACAACAATTATACAGAGGAGCAAGATGACTCCTTATTGATCATGAATATGACCTCCAAGGCAGGTACAAATGATGATCATTTATTTTATATTGATTCAGGATGTTCTAACCATGTAGCTGGCAATGTGGCACTACTCTCTGATTTGGAAGAGCCCAAGGGCAAACATCAGGTACAAACAGGTGATGATACTAAACACTCTGTTGTAAAGATTGGAAATGTGAAGACATGTGATGGTAACCAGAACCTATTGAGCAGGGTACTCTATGTACCAACCATCACCAAGAATCTAATGAGTGTTGGTCAGATTGTGGAGAAAGGTTTGCAGGTCAGATTCACACAACATGGAGCATATGTGGAGGACCCAAGACATGGATTCAGAAGGATAGCCAAGGGAGAAAAATCAGGTAGAGTGTTTACTTTTGAGCTAGAGGACACCAAGAACATTGCTTTGTATAATTACAAGGATCAAACACTTTCAGAGTTAGAAATATGGCACAAGAGGTTAGGGCACATAGGTGAAAGAACCCTAAAGCAAATGTGCAGGGATCAATGTGTGCTTGGAATACCTAATGTGTCCAAGCAACACATGATTTACAAGTGTGGAGCATGTCAGTTTGGTAAGTCTCATAGGTTGCCATATTCAAGGAAAGGTTTCATGCATGAAGACTACCTAGACTTGGTACACACAAATGTTTGGGGACCTAGCAAGGACCCTTCCATTTCAGGTTCAAGGTATTATGTGTCCTTCATTGATGATTATAGCAGATGGACCATCTTATACTTTATGAAGCATAAAAATGAAGTGTTTAATTGTTTCAAGAGGTATCTTGCACTTGTTGAAAATCAAACAGGAAGAAGCTTGAAGAGGTTAAGGTCAGATGGTGGAGGAGAATACTTCTCAAATGAGTTTGAAGATTTCTTGCAGGAAAGAGGCATCAAAAGGGAGATTACTACAAGGTACTCACCTGAACAAAATGGGGTAGCTGAAAGAAGGAATAGACTCATTGTAGAAACAGCTAGGTCTATGCTTAATGAAAAGAAGTTGCCAAATTATCTTTGGGCAGAGAGTGTATCCACTGCCACCTATCTCATAAACAGGTTGCCATCCAAATCACTTGATGGCATGACACCATATGAAGCTTGGCATGGTAAGAGACCTTCTCTGGATCATTGCAAAATTTTTGGTTGTGTAGCCTATGTGCATATTCCCTCACAGGTAAGGGGAAAGCTAGACCCTAAAGCTGAAAAATGTATCTTCATTGGTTATGATTTGAACCAAAAGGGATACAGATTCTACAACCCAACAAACAAAGGCTTCAAGGTAAGCAGAGATGTCATCTTCGATGAGAATGACTCTTGGTATGAGAATGAATGCAGGAAGGTTAGTCTACCCTATGATATGGAAGAAGATTTCCCAAAGCTCACCAAGGAGGAACCAATCCAAAAAGATGAATCAAGCTCAGATGATGATGATACAATTAACCTTGAGGAATTCAAGGCATGGAAGTCCAAAGGGAAGATGAAGATGAAGAAGCTAGAGGATATACCAGAATCCTCAACTCAAGCAATTAGAAGATCTCAGAGAGAAAGCAAAAGACCAATCAGATTTGGGTATGACACATCACTTGTAACTAAACATTCTGTATATCTTGCAAAGGATTTGTTGAATGAAGAACCAGGTACCTATGAAGAAGCAATCACAAAACCAGAATGGAAAGAAGCTATGGATGAAGAAATGGAAGCTCTCAAGGAGAGTGATACTTGGGACTTGGTACCCAAGAAGGACTCTATGAAGGTGATAGGATCCAGATGGATCTATAAGCTAAAGAGAAATTCAGATGGAACAATCAATAGGTACAAATCTAGGTTGGTAGCCAAGGGTTTTGCACAAACCCAAGGCATTGATTATGAGGAGACTTTTTCTCCTGTGGCTAAGATTCCAACTATCAGAATATTGGTGAGTGTAGTTGTATCCAAGAATTGGAACATGTACCAATTAGATGTCAAGAATGCTTTCTTGAATGGATGGATATCTAAAGAAGTCTACATGTCACAACCACTTGGCTATGAAGCCCCAAGAAGGTAAACTATGTTTGTAAATTGAAGAAGGCTCTATATGGTTTAAAGCAGGCACCTAGAGCATGGAATTACAGGTTGACAACCTACCTCCAAGACCAAGGGTTTGTGATGAGTAAAGCAGACACTTCTCTATTCATAAAGAGAAGTAGTACAGAGGTAATCTACTTGTGTGTTTATGTTGATGACATCATCATTACAAGCAATGATGTCAATGGTATTAGACACATCAAAGGTTAGATGTATAGAGGTTCATTACCACTATGTGAGGGAGAAGTTACTAAGCAAGGATATACAATCGACTTATGTGTCTACTAATATGCAATGTGCAGATTTACTCACTAAAGCATTGGATGGAAACAAGCTATGCAGATTCAAATCCATGATTGGATTGCAGGATGTGATTGAAGACTAAAGATGAAGAATATGAAGACTTAAGCCAAAGTGTTTGGCTTGAGGGGGAGCTATTGGTGCAATTCAAGCCTTCACACTTGGCTTGGAACTTTGGAAGATTGGCTTGGAACCCTTGAAGGGTATCACTATGTGAAGCTAGAACCATAGGAACACTTGCCTTTGTGTTATTACATTTTACTCCTTGTAAAAGTCTAAATAACTTGGCATTATGAATACACACCTAATTGATTAGAGTCGTGGAATTTGGATGGTGTGATTGGAGAGAATATCTCCTTACTTTTAGAGTAGAGAATATAGGAGATTTGAATTTGAATTCAAATTCAAATCTCAACTCATTCTCTATAAAAGGCACAAACAAAAAGTCGCGGGTTAGCTTGTTCACTTCAGCTCATATCCCGAGGCAATTGTGGA
>CM035422.1:155941851-155944351 GCA_020310875.1 Ceratopteris richardii
AAGACATTGAAGAAGATAAATTGGTAAGGCGAATTCTCACAGGACTAAGAGGTGATGAGAAGTGGAAGCCTTTTATTTTATCTACAGAACTTTCATTGGATCATTTCACTCCTGATTTGAATCAATTGTTAGGACATATGCTAACTTTTGAAAATGATATCAAAGGAGATGTTGACAAGAGTGCAGGTCATGCAATGTACTCTAAAGACAAGAAGAAAGCTAACAAAGGAAAGCAACAAGCAAATGAAGAAGAAGGTACAACTAGTCAAGCCAACTTCCTAAGAGGAAGAGGAGGTGGCAAAGGTAGAGGAAGAGGCAGGAGAAACAAAGATGGAGTCAAAGCTTGCTGGATTTGTGGTAAGACAAATCATTTAGCTAATGATTGTTGGCATAATAATCAGAGTAATGGTGGATATAATCAGAACTATATTTCAAGAGGAAGAGGTGGCAGAAATCAAAGAGGTAATTTCAGAGGTAGAGGTAGTAGGGGTTACTTTGGAAGAAATGCAGGTAGAGGATTCCAAAGTCAACAATACAACAATACCTACTACAATTATGCTTCAGATCAGAAGGAAGATTCAACATTAATAATGAATGCAACTTGTGAAAGGAAGAGTGAAGATCAAAGAGTCTTCTACATTGACTGAGGGTGTAGCAATCACCTGAGTGGTAACATAGCCTTGATGACTGATTTGGAGAATAAGGTATCTAATCATGTTGTTCAAACAGGTGACAATACAAAGCACAATGTGAAGTCAATTGGATCAGTGAAGGCCAAGGATGGTAGCACCTTATTGAGTAAGGTCTTGTATGTTCCTACAATTCCTAAGAATTTGATAAGTGTAGGACAAATTGTGGAAAAAGGTAATGAAGTGAGGTTCACTAATGAAGGAGTGTTTGTGGAAGACCCTAGCAATGGGTATAAACAAATTGTTTCAGGGAAGAAAGAAGGAAGATTGTTCACATTGAAGATTCAAGGTAATGTTGGTCATGCCTTGTTCACTTATGGAGGACATAAGATCTCTGAGTTAGATCTTTGGCACAAGAGGCTTGGACATTTCAATGAAAGAGGTATTAAAGATATGATTAATAATGGTTCAATGCTTGGATTGCCTAATGTTGCAGGTCAACATATGACATACAGATGTGAGGCATGTCAATTAGGTAAGGCTCATAAGCAACCCTATTCTAAGCTTGGGTTTATGTATTCAAAGAAACTTGAGTTGGTACACACAGATGTGTGGGGACCATCAAAGGATTTCAGTATCAATGGTTCAAGGTATTATGTGATTTATGTTGATGATGCTACCAGATGGATCACTATCTATGTGATCAGAGATAAGTCAGAGGTATTCAATACATTCAAACATTATCATGTGTATGCAGAGAGAATTACAGGACATAAATTGAAGAGACTAAGGTATGATGGAGGGGGAGAGTATTTCTCTAATGAATTCAGTGATTACTTGTGGAATGCAGGTATAAAAAGGGAGTTACTTGCAGGTACTCTCCTCAACAAAATGGTGTAGCAGAGAGGAGGAATAGGACTCTTGTTGAGTTTGCAAGATCCATGATGAAGGAGAAAAATTGCCCAAATTACTTGTGGGCTGAGGCTGTAAATACAGCCACTTATCTGGTCAATAGGCTACCATGTAAAGCCTTACAGGGTATGACACCATATGAGGCATGGTGGGGTAAGAGACCTACATTAGACCATTGCAAAGTATTTGGATGTTTGGCATATGCATATGTGCCATCACAATTAAGGCACAAATTGGAGCCTAAAGCTGAAAAGTATGTGTTCATTGGTTATGATGACAAGCAGATGGGGTATAGGTTGTGGAGTCCATCCACAAAACAATTTATTGTGTCTAAGGATGTTACATTTGATGAGCAAGGTACTTGGTATGCAGGTACTATCAATATTAATACAGATGATGAAGAAATTGTGAGTCAAAGGAAAGGTAAGTCAAAGGTACAAATATTTGATGAACAAGAGAATAATGAAGTGCAGGTTGAAGTTGAAGAGATACCAAGATTTGATCCTGAATGTGAAGAACCAGAAACCTCAAGGAGTGGAGAACTTAGAAGGTCATCAAGACACAAGTGGCAACCTACAAGGTATAGCTATGATACTTCTTTTTTGGCTACCAAAGATTATGCTTACATGATAAAAGCAGATGAAGACCCTTCTACATATGAAGAGGCAAAAGGTAAAGAAAATTGGGAGAAAGCTATGCAGGAAGAATATGATTCATTGGTGGAAAATCAAACATGGGATTTGGTTCCAAAACCAAATAGCCAGAAGATCATTGGATGTAAGTGGGTCTACAAGACAAAAAGATTTGCAGATGGAAGTGTATCTAGGTACAAAGCTAGACTTGTTGTGAAAGGGTTTGCTCAGACATATGGTATTGATTATGATGAGACTTATAGTCCTGTGGCAAAGATGACAACCATCAGAACACTTATAGCAATTGCTGCATGTAAAGGTTGGAAA
>CM035422.1:155951851-155959351 GCA_020310875.1 Ceratopteris richardii
TGTAAGAAACGGATCTCTAGAACTCAAGATATGGCCTTCACAAGATCACCCTGTATGACTTGCCAAAACTGGAAATTTCACCCTCCTTTAGTAATTGTGAGTGCCTAAAAATGCAAATTCGATGCTTAGCATCGACTTGCAACTAAAAGTTGATGCCAGGCATCGACTTTGAGCTTTTTTAGCCACTTTTTTAGCATTGTCGGTGCGAAAGAGACGGTCGGTGGATTAGTTCAACCGTCCATAATACGGTGCACGTAGGGTGCTTTGGGCAACCGGTAATGGGAATTCTTATATAATTTAGAGCTCTCAACACACTTCTCATACATTCTAAGTTCTTTTTGAGATCGATGTTTTAATCAGGCGAAAGCCAAAAGTCTCTTAAGCTATACTAGAAACATTTGTGATTCTTAATACTTCAATTCAATAACTATGAAGTCATATGGTTGTTCCGCATTTTTGACATTAACTGTGGTCTTAAAACCTTACATTATAAACATATCGATAAATACGGAAAGCGATTGATAGACTTGCACCTCCTATTTCAATGTTCTAGTTTATATTTATGTCCGCAATTAATTACTCATCCTTTCTTTACCCATATGAAACGAAAACAATTTTGCAATGTCTCATCACTCTCTAAATGTTTAAACATCTGAAACAAATGCAAGGGCCAATAGTAATATGAAGTCATGAAGATGGAATCAAAATATCGTTCAGCCTTTTCTGTAATCAATCTTCTTCTAACACAACATATACTCATAAATGCTTTAACAGGCAGTATACTCAAATCCTGTTTGATGGTGTTCCAGCTTTGCATACGTTGACACGTCTGTATTACAGTCAAAGTACGCATAGTAAACATGCATGATGAAGCTTGAGGAACATATAAAGTGATAGAAACGTAGAATTATATATACGTGATTCTTTTTATGAGTTCTTCTTTAGAATAATCTTATTACAAATAAGAGATCAAACAAAATATTTCATTTTATAGGACAAAAGCATTGAACTACGGAAAGAAAACTAGAATATATATCGAAGGATTCTCTACATCAAAATTGGTTCGCTAGCTAATAAACCTGCAACACTAGTTTAGATAGTTCTGTTAAAGTCCAAAGTGAGATATCGAAAAACAAATTTATAATGATTAAATGTTAGTAAATTGTGTCCTTGGATGACCATAAACTAAAGATGATGATGTTGGCTTCATAGTTCGATGCTGACAGATTCAAAGAGATATGCAAAGTCAGTGACTTTAAATATGAAGTATATGGATTTACGATAAGAAGTGCAATTCAAGCCTTTCTCTATGTTCGGTCTTCAAGAATAATACAAGAGTAATCAATCTTTGTCTGCAACATCTCACCGTTAAAAGATGAAACCACACGCGTGGCATTATTCAACCATACGCATGGCGTTATTCAACATATCTTATTATTGGTGGTAAATTAGAAAATCTGCTCATAGCATATGTGCACTCATAGGCAACCAGAAGCAAAATTTGTAAGAACTGTATTTTAGCAATAGTGCACTTGAAGAACAAAAATTCATTACTACATTCGTTGTTGTATGACTTTGATATGAAATAGAATACTGGAACATCAGAGAGAATAAAACATTTTCCAATCAATCTAAAAACAATCTTTTATCTCAATATGTAATGTTGATTCTTTTAAACACATTTGTTTTACTACATCCAGAAGCAAAGTTGGCAGCAAACAGAAACCAATCGCATTTCTTGAGCTTCGTCCCTATCATCCAATACGATGAATGCAGGCACATGGATCTTCTAAATTGTTTTCCCTATGGTGAATCATATGAAGCGCATGGTAGTACAACAATAAATTCCAAATCTGAAATAAAACAAGACATCATACTCATAGGATTCACAGTATTGAGTCCAGCATACAAGGAATTTTTTCGAGTAGCAAACTAAATAATTATCATACGATACAAAATTACGTAAAAACATCTACGCATAATAGAAATTAACGATTCACATTACTTCATGAGAATATGAAAAATGCAGAAAGCTGAAATGAACTGTCAGAATGAAAATAGCGTCATATATTCTGCACCGTATATATATTCAAGCTATTGTATAATCTTGAATAACTCAAACTTTTGTGGTATGAATCAGAAATGTATGCGCAGTGCCTCTCGATCTTCTCTCTTCGTTCTTCCCTCCAGAACAGGCTGCGCCTGCAGAACAGGAACATTCCCCAATAATTTATCGAGAGTCTCCTCCTTCCACATTATTTTCAGATGATTCTCATCGCCAGAACTTGCCCGATCAATATCAGATGTTGGCCTCCTCTGATCAGCATACATCCATCTGCCAGATAATGAACAATAAAAAATGGCCTCCCCCTATTATTACTGCTGTCTTTTTGTATCCTTCAGCCACCAGAGATCTTCCTTTTTTTAGAATTGACGGCCATTCTTCTTCTATTGCTTTTTCTAGTATTGCTTCTTGTCAGTGTCCTTCATTCTTCGTCAGCACTTCAGAGATCAACAGCATGTTCCCCATGCGTCCACGTTTTTACCAAGTATGTATCACTTTTAGAATTAAGGGTCATCATTTCGTTGATTGTGCATACGTTTGTTTTTGTATTTTCTTTGCGAGGGAAAAAAAACGAGGTTCTCCTACTCCTTATACAAATTTACCATCATGTAGAGAGATACATGGTAATGAAGCACCATTGAACATGGTGCATAATGATTTCTATCCTTGAAGATCGCATCCATTCTATTTAATACAACGCATTGATACATAATAATGTCATGAAATTTCTTCTCAAGAAGACTCAAATTATTGACGTTTTCCTCAACCTCTTCAATAATCATTGCTATATTCATAATACCCTCATTCTTCTCATCCAAGTAATACTTGGAAGGATAGAAACAACATAAGGATTTTTTCATAATCTTGGACGATAATGGTGAAGACAAAATCTTCACGACACTCACCCCCACCAAACCTATGCTTCCTCTAGATGCACCAACCTGAGAGTAAACCTGCTTTCTTCATAATATCAAATCTTGATTTTCATGTCATTTTTTACAAAATCGTGCAAGTGCATGGGTTAAAAACAATAAAGTGCCTTATGCACGGCCATGTATTGGGCCCTAATAAATGCATATGTTTGAAATGCATGGGTAACAAATATGGTGCAATTTATTTAGGGTGGAAGGCTTTTGATGATGAGGCTTGTGCACTCCCTCGCATACAAGCAATGTGAGAATACAGATCAGTTCGTGCCTCGATGCATGGTCATGTAATGTGACCCTACCACATGCATACTTTAAGTGCATTTTCAAAAATTATGGTGCATAAGGGATAAGAGCTTTTGATGAACATGTTTTATCTCCCAGACTTAAACTTTGCTTGCAGATTTTATCATGCATGTTACAATCTAGATTGGTGCAAATAGACGTGCACCTAAGGGAAAAGCTCAACATGTGTTTTTACATAGTTTGATGTGTATTTTTATATGCAAGGTTAAACAATATGGTGCAAAAATGGAAGTAAAAGGTTATTCATGATCTATTCTTGAAGAAAAACTTGGTTTGCCAATAACTCCCATTCTTCATCCTACACCTGAAAAATAATTCATCTTGAAACACTTGTGAGAAACATAACTATTAGCAGACTTATACCAAATTTCACAATCGAAGATAAGACTTCTCGATAATCTATCTGTAACAACCAAAGTAATATTAAGTAAAATTTTAAACATATAAAAAAAGTAAAATTTCTTTGATCAATGATACGTTACCTTTTGGATGAGCAAGTAGGTTATAACTCCCATGCTCATAATTACCTTTTGATGAGGGAGAGGTAAAACTCTTGTGCTCGTGATTACCTTTTGATGAGGGAGATGGTAAACTCCCATGCTCATAATTACCTTTTGATGAGGGAGATGGTAAACTCCCGTGCTCGTAAATACCTTTTGATGAGGGAGATGGTAAACTCTCGTGCTCATAATTACCTTTTGATGAGGGAGAGCTAAAACTCCCGTGCTCGTAAATACCTTTTGATGAGGGAGATGGTTAACTCTCGTGCTCGTAAATACCTTTTGATGAGGGAGATGGTAAACTCCCATTCATAATTTATGTTTTTGTTTTTGACCCATAAGAACATGTTCATTTATAAATTGAAATTGAAACATACATTACATGAGATTGTTGGCCGTGGTGCTTCACGTCAAGTTCACCAATTTGTAGGCGCGAAAGCGAAGGTCAGTGGATCAAGCCAACCGTTGGAATTATGGCGCACGCCGGGTGCTTGAAGCAGACTCAAGTGCAAAATAAACTCAGAGATAATCAATTCAAACCCAAGACTTGCATAAATCATAGGTCCTTGAAGCGAACAAACTTGGTCAATTAATGATTCATCTTCCAAATCTATCCATAAATGTTATCACCTCTAACAAAAAATCTTTATGCTTTCGTCAAATATGAGTTTGTGATGAGAAGTTATTGGATATTATAAAAGCATAAGATTGTAATTCAAGGAGATATTTATATATAAAATTTTGAGAACCTATTCAGAGTTTATCAACGAAATTGGTCAAACATTTCTTTTATAAATATGAATAAGTTCTCAAAATTTTATATATAAATATCTCCTTGAATTACAATCTTATGCTTTTATAATATCCAATAACTTATCATCACAAACTCATATTTGACGAAAGCATAGAGATTTTTTGTTAGAGGTGATAACATTTATGAATAGATCTGGAAGATGAATCATTAATTGACCAAGTTTGTTCGCTTCAAGGACCTATGACTTATGCAATTCTTGGGTTTGAATTGATTATCTCTCTTTGAGTTTATTTTGCACTTGAGTTTGCTTCAAGCGCCCGACGTGGGCCGTAATTCTAGCAGTTGGCTTGATCCACCGACCGTTGCTTTCACACCTACAAATTGGTGAACCTGACATGAAGCACCACGGCCAGCAATCTCACGTAATGTATGTTTCAATTTCAATTTATAAATGAACATGTTCTTATGGGTCAAAAACAAAAACATAAATTATGAACGGGAGTTTACCATCTCCCTCATCAAAAGGTATTTACGAGCACAGGAGTTTACCATGTCCCTCATCAAAAGGTATTTACGAGCACGAGAATTTTACCTCTCCCTCATCAAAAGGTAATTATGAGCACAGGAGTTTACCATCTCCTTCATCAAAAGGTATTTACGAGCACGGGAGTTTACCATCTCCCTCATCAAAAGGTAATTATAAGCATGGGAGTTTACCATCTCCCTCATCAAAAGGTAATTACGAGCACGGGAGTTTTACCTCTCCCTCATCAAAAGGTAATTATGAGCATGGGAGTTATAACCTACTTCCTCATCAAAAAGGTAACGTATCATTGATCAAAGAAATTTTACTTTTTTTATATGTTTAAAATTTGATTTAATATTACTTTGGTTGTTACAGATAGATTATCCAGAAGGTTGCGTGTTCGATTCACGTCAGGTTCACCACACCAAATTGTCGGTGCCAAAGCGACGGTCGGTGGATCAATTCAACCGTCGATAATACGGTGCATGCAGGGTGCTTGGGGCAACCTCAGGTAATGGGAATTATTATATAATTTAGAGCTCTCGACACACTTCTCATACATTCTAAGTTCTTTTTGAGATCGATGTTTTAATCATGCGAAAGCTAAAAGTCTCTTAAGCTATACTAGAAACATTTGCGGTTCTTAATACTTCAATTCAATAACAATGAAGTCATATGGTTGTTCCGCATTTTGGACATTAAATGTGGTCTTAAAACCTTACATGATAAACATATCGATAAATACGGAAAGCGATTGATAGACTTGCACCTCCTATTTCAATGTTCTGGTTTATATTTATGTCTGCAAATAATTACTCATCCTTTCTTTACGCATATGAAACGAAAACAATTCTGCAATGTCTCATCACTCTCTAAATGTTTAAACATCTGAAACAAATGCAAGGGCCAATAGTAATATGAAGTCATGAAGATGGAATCAAAATATCGTTCAACCTTTTCTGTAATCTATCTTCTTCTAACACAACATATACTCATAAATGCTTTAATAGGCAGTATACTCAAATCCCGTTCGATGGTGTTCCAGCTTTGCATACATTGACACATCTATATTACAATCAAAGTACGCATAGTCAACATGCATGATGAAGCTTGAGGAACAGATAAAGTGATAGAAACGTAGAATTATATATATCGCGATTCTTTTTATGAGTTCTTCTTTAGAATAATCTTATTACAAATAAGCGATCAAACAAAATATTTCATTTTATAGGACAAAAGCATTGAACAATGGAAAGAAAACTAGAATATATATATCTAGGATGTTTTAAAATATTTTAATGAATTTAATTCTCTGTCAAAGCTTTAACGCACAGCTCTCTCCAAAGTTCATCCACGAAGGATTCTCTACATCAAAATTGGTTCGCTAGCTAATAAACCTGCAACACTAGTTTAGACAGCTCTGTTAAATTCCGAAGCGAGATATCAGAAAACAAATTTATAATGATTAAATGTTAGTAAATTGTGTCCTTGGATGACCATAAACTGAAGATGATGATGTTGGCTTCATAGTTCGATGCTGACAGATTCAAAGAGATATGCAAAGTCAGTGACTTTAAATATGAAGCATATGGATTTATGATAAGAAGTGCAATTCAAGCCTTTCTCTATGTTCGGTCTTCAAGAAAAATACAAGGAGTAATCAATCTTTGTGTGCAACATCTCACCGTTAAAAGATGAAACCACACACATGGCGTTATTCAACCAGACGCATCACTAACTTTAAATATGAAGCATATGGATTTATGATAAGAAGTGCAATTCAAGCCTTTCTCTATGTTCGGTCTTCAAGAATAATACAAGGAGTAATCAATCTTTGTGTGCAACATCTCACCGTTAAAAGATGAAACCACACACATGGCGTTATTCAACCAGACGCATCACTGACTTTAAATATGAAGCATATGGATTTATGATAAGAAGTGCAATTCAAGCCTTTCTCTATGTTCGGTCTTCAAGAATAATACAAGGAGTAATCAATCTTTGTGTGCAACATCTCACCGTTAAAAGATGAAACCACACACATGGCGTTATTCAACCAGACGCATCAGTGACTTTAAATATGAAGCATATGGATTTATGATAAGAAGTGCAATTCAAGCCTTTCTCTATGTTTGGTCTTCAAGAATAATACAAGGAGTAATCAATCTTTGTGTGCAACATCTCACCGTTAAAAGATGAAACCACACACATGGCGTTATTCAACCAGACGCATGGCGTTATTCAACGTATCTTATTATTGGTGGTAAATTAGAAAAGCTACTCATAGCATATGTGCACTCATAGAGCACTCATAGGCAACCAGAAACAAAATTTGTAAGAACTGTATTTTAACAATAGTGCACTTGAACAACAAAAAGTTGTTACTACATTCGCTGTTGTATAACTTTGATATGAAATAGAAT
>CM035422.1:155974351-155976851 GCA_020310875.1 Ceratopteris richardii
TGGATTCAGAAGGATAGCCAAGGGAGAGAAATCAGGTAGACTATTTACCTTTGAACTTGAGGATACTAAGAATATTGCATTGTACAATTACAAGGACCAAACCCTATCAGAATTGGAGATGTGGCACAAGAGATTAGGTCACATTGGAGAAAGGACAATAAAGCAAATGAGCAGAGATCAATGTGTGCTTGGGATACCTAATGTATCCAAGCAACACATGATATACAAGTGTGGGGCTTGTCAGTTTGGTAAGTCACACAGATTGCCATATACAAAAAAGGGTTTTATGCATGAAGACTACTTGGAATTGGTGCATACAGATGTTTGGGGACCAAGCAAGGAGCCATCCATATCTGGATCAAGGTACTATGTATCTTTTATAGATGATTATAGCAGATGGACTGTTTTGTACTTCATGAAACATAAAGATGAAGTATTTAATTGCTTCAAAAGGTATCTTGCATTAGTTGAGAATCAAACAGGTAGACATTTGAAGAGGTTAAGGTCTGATGGTGGTGGAGAATACTTCTCCAATGACTTTGAAGACTTCTTGCAGGAAAGAGGCATCAAGAGGGAGATTACCACAAGGTACTCACCTGAACAAAATGGGGTAGCTGAAAGAAGGAATAGACTCATTGTGGAGACAGCTAGGTCTATGCTTAATGAAAAAAAATTACCAAATTATCTTTGGGCAGAGAGTGTATCTACTGCCACATACTTAATCAACAGGTTGCCATCAAAGACACTTGATGGAATGACACCCTATGAGGCTTGGCATGGTAAGAGACCTTCTCTGGATCATTGCAAAATCTTTGGGTGTGTTGCATATGTGCATATTCCCTCACAGGTAAGGGGAAAGCTAGACCCTAAGGCTGAAAAGTGTATCTTTATTGGTTATGATTTGAATCAGAAAGGATACAGGTTCTATAACCCCTCAAATAAAGGCTTTAAGGTAAGCAGAGATGTAATCTTTGATGAAAATGATTCATGGTATGATAATGAGTGCAGGAAAGTTAGCCTACCTTATGACATGGAAGAAGACTTTCCAAAGCTTATCAGGCAAGAACCAACTCAGAATGAGGACACAAGCTCAGATGATGAAGACACCATCAACATTGAAGAATTCAAAGCTTGGAAATCCAAAGGGAAGATGAAGATGAAGCAACTTGAAGACAATCCAGAATCCTCAACTCAAGCTATGAGGAGATCTTCAAGGGAAAAGAAGAAACCTATTAGGTATGGGTATGATACTTCACTTGTAACCAAGCACTCTGTATATCTTGCAAAGGATATCTTAAGTGAAGAACCAGGTACATTTGAGGAAGCTATTACTAAACCAGAATGGAAGGAAGCAATGGATGAAGAAATGGAGGCTCTCAAGGAGAGTGATACTTGGGACTTGGTACCCAAGAAGGACTCCATGAAGGTGATAGGATCCAGATGGATCTACAAACTCAAAAGAAACTCAGATGGTACAATAAGCAGGTACAAAGCTAGGTTGGTAGCCAAGGGTTTTGCACAAACCCAAGGCATTGATTATGAGGAGACATTTTCTCCTGTGGCCAAGATGCCAACTATCAGAATTATGGTGAGTGTAGCTGCATCCAAGAATTGGAACATGTACCAATTGGATGTAAAGAATGCATTCTTGAATGGATGGATATCTGAAGAGGTCTACATGTCACAACCACCTGGCTATGAGGATCCCAATAAGGTAAATCATGTTTGCAAATTGAAGAAGGCTCTGTATGGGTTGAAACAGGCACCTAGAGCATGGAATTATAGGTTAACAACCTATCTCTTGGATCAAGGATTTGTGATGAGTAAAGCAGATACTTCATTGTTTATAAAGAAAAACAATTCAGAGGTAATATACTTGTGTGTCTATGTTGATGACATCATTATTACAGGAAATGATGTTCAAGGAATTAGACACATCAAAGGTCAAATGATGAAGGAATTCAAGATCAATGATCTTGGATTATTGAAGTACTTCCTAGGGCTTGAATTGATCTACACAAATTCAGGTATATTCATTACTCAGAAGAAGTACATTCAGGACATGGTCAAGAAGTTTAATTTGCAGGAAGCTAAAGTCTCAAACATTCCTATGGAGGTCAACCACAAACTCAGTGCACATGAAGGAGAAGAACTCAAGGATATTACAGGTTACCAAAGTTTGGTAGGTAGTCTCAATTATGCTACCTTAACTAGGTTGATATCTCATATGGTGTTAGTGTACTTAGCCAATTTATGCATAAGCCAAGAGTACCACATTTGGAGGCAGCCAAGAAGATAGTAAAGTACCTAAAGGGAACACAAAATCATGGTTTGTATTATCCATATTCATCAGACATTGACATCAAGGTATACTCAGATGCAGATTGGGCAGGTTGCAAGGATGACAGGAGAAGTACATCTGGTTACATATGCTTTGCAGGTGATAAACCAATTTCTTGGTCATCCAAGAAACAACCCACAGTGGCTCTATCATCTACTG
>CM035422.1:156009351-156081851 GCA_020310875.1 Ceratopteris richardii
CAAGAATCCGATCAAGATCTGGTCTTCACTCCTTACAAGTAATGATTGTGTGGCCAAATCATTAAAGAAACGGAAAGAATTTAAGAAAGTGATCCATTAACTCTCATGACCATGATGATTGTATGCACGTAGGTGAGTATGGGGCTTCTGCTGATCAAAATTTCTGTTAGGATCCATTGTTGAGCAAGACAACAATGGGAGTTGGTTTGATGTCTTGTGTGATTTTGTACATAGATTTGAGAGTTTTTCTCTTTATTCATCTGCATTCAAGTTGGTTTGTTTAGAAAAAGAAAATGTTTCAAATAATTTTAGAAAAATTCATCAAAGACACTATAAAAATTTAGGAATCACGTTACCAGATGAGAAGATTGAAAATGTGATCCAGTTGGAAAGAAGTTCAGGTATTCTGGAAGAACTTGAGCAGTCATTTGAGAGGAATGAAAAATCTAAAATTATCATGCTTAGTTCTATCCAAGAGTATGAAATGATCATTGAGTTCCTGAGAGAGCATGAAATGAATGTGAACATGAAGTATAAGACTGAGGAAAAGAAAGTGAAACCCATAGCCCAACCTTTTCCAGATCATAGTCATGAGAAATATCTGAGTGTGTGATGACCCTATGCTAAAACGACAAGAGCTTATAGGCATCATTTTACTGACGAGAATGTTAAAGAGATAAAATTTGGAGAAAGACCATTCCTAAGAGAAAAATATAAAGAAGATTTTATAGAAGTCATCAAGAAACACGAGAACGCATTTGCAATTTTCCCACATAAGATAGGTTGTGCAGATCCCAAACAAGTACTATCCATGATTATCTTTACAGTGCTACATATACCATGGAATATTTGACCTATACCAGTCTGAAAGGCTCAGTTACTTGAGTTGATGAGGCTGTTAAAGGAAAAGATATCCATGGGGATATTGGAACCATCTTTGGCTTCATATTCGAATAGGTGTTTTACAGTGCCAAAGAAGAATGGGAAACTTTGTTTCATTCAACATCTGCAACCTGTAAATAAAGTCAGGATCATAAATGTAGGGATAGAACTCATAGTAGATGAGTTTGCAGAAGCATTTGTTGGGCATTCCATCTACTCCATGGGTGATCTATACTCAAGGTATGACGAGTTCCAATTGGCTATTGAGAGTAGAGACATCACACTGATGAAGATTCCATTGGGCCTTGTATGCATGTGTACTTTGCCATAGGGAGCAACGAATTTTGTGGCTCACATGATGAATGCCATGAACCTGGTCTGCCCCGATTTTGAAGCATGTTGATTATTCAAGTTAGAGGCCTATCATTTTGATTATTGACACCAGACTATTGGTATAGGCTAGGTCATGGGGCAAGATGATGATGAGGGGTGGAGATATGCAGTTTGCTTTGGTGTGAAGATTTTGCATGAAACTTAAAAGAAAATATATGCAAATAAAGAGAGAGCTATGGGGACTAGTGACTGCTTTAAAGACTGATAAAGAGTATTTCATTGGAATGAATGTGTAGTTGAGACCAATATCTTCCATTGATTGGAATGATAGCAAATTATTCTTCTCTAGATATTGCAATGCTTAGATGGATCACATATGTAAAGTTTATAAATCCCGGTTTTGTCCACATAGCTGGGAAGTTGAACACAATGGTTGATATGCTTTCGAGAGCAAAATTTGATGATGACTCTGATGATGATGATGAGACAGAATGAGAAACACACATGATGCGATATGGTTTGCTAGTGTATGTATATGAGCAATTCCGTGAGAATGAGTATGATGGTGAGTGGAAAGACATAGGAAATTATCTGAGTACACTGAAGCCTTCCCTAGGTTGGTCCACAAATAAGTATAGATCCATCAGAAAAAAATATTACAACTTTTTCTTGAAGGATGGACTTATTTGGAAACACACTAAAGGCAAGGTAAAGAGTCCACAGAGAGTACTGAGTTCTAGGAGTCTTCAGAGCAAGGTGATGAGAAAGATGCATGAGACCTTATGGGCAGGTTACAAAGGATTCTATGCGATGTAAAAAAAGATTAGGGAACCCTACTGGTGGCCAAGAATATATGTGAGTGTGTGAGACTTTGTAGAGAATTTTGCTACATGCTAGTTGCATTCATCAGTTAGGCACAAAGACCCCTTACATCGGACTTACCCTCCTTGTATTCATTACAAGCGGGTGGTCGACCTTGTAACCATGCCCAAAGGGATAATAAGATGAGGTATATTGTACTTGCCAGAGAGACCTTGATCAACCACATGGAAGGTCGAGCTCTCCGCACAAAGATGACTTATAATGTATGCAAATTCTTTTTAGAAGAAGTAATCTCAAGATTCGGATATGTTGAGAAAGTGGTTGCGAATAGGGGAGAGTTAGGTGCGAGAGAGGCAAAAGAGTTCTTTGATCGTCATGGAATGATGGAGATGATAAATCTCTAAAAGAAAAGCTAATCTTGAATTTAGAACCTCTACATCAAGTATAAACCTCCTTCAATTTTGGAAATCTTTTCCAAATTATGAACAATCAATACTTCTGTGAATTATGACTTTACTTAGAAAATTCTGCTTCACAAAACTCACTCATTGACTTATGAAATGATTAAATTTTTCTATAAAACTTTGACACAACACTCTCATAATGTTTGCACAACTATTACAAGTGAAATTTCTTCAAAAAAACTTGCAAAACTTCATATTTACTTCAATAAGTAAACACATGTTTGAAATAGGCTTTCTCTGCAAGCGACTTTCACATATGCAACTTTAAAGACATGGTTCTCATAATCTAGACCTCGCTTAATCAAATCCTTTTAGACATAGGTTTCTTACCTTCCAACTTAAATTTTGAATGCTTAGTTGTGCAAAACTTTACACTATAAACTGAGATCTAATCAAAACTTTGACCAACAAGATTGCACCTGTTTCAAGATTCACTCATCACCTATTACACATATGAATGTTCCTACACAAACTTCTGTCATTCTGATTACAACTAAACTCTCAAAACTTGACCATAGATGCATCACCTATGGACTTAGACACACACAAAATGATTTCTCAATTGATTAAGCACATAAGGAGAAAGAAGAAAAAACATCGAGGTGCAACTTCTTGAAAACTTATTCTATTCTGATAAGAAGTTCATCTGATGGATATTACACATTCAAGTTATGATCTAATCATCTATTTCTCATCTAGTCTTCATCTCTCATACATATCATGTCTATATAAAAGTATATTCCACACTATTTCAAAGTATATGTGAAGTATTTACAAGATAAATGTACATGTGTATAAAGATCATCTCTTCCTGAACCTCCACTTTACTTCATGATTCAAGCTTCAACTTTTTCTTCATTTCTTCACTCCTAAGCTTCATGTAATCATTAATTGATGATTTTCTTGCTCCTAGATCTCCCCATCAATCATCAATTGTGATTACTTACATCTTCTTTATTCCTTCCATATCTTTAAATCTCTGCAACTTAGGTCCATCCAAGCTCTTTGTTAACAAGTTGATCTTTTGTAGGAGTATGCATGATTTCTATCTCGTTATCAATAACCTTCTCTCTCAGAAAATGATATTGAATCTCAATGTGTTTAGTCTTGGCATGAAACACACAGTTAGCTGCCAAATACAAAGAACTCATGTTATCTCCACAAATGATAGGAGTACTCTAATTGATATCAAAACTTTTCATCAGAGCTTTTAGCCATATGACTTCTTTTGCAGCTTCTACCATACCTTTATACTCTTCTTTTGTAGATGACAAAGAAATTATATGTTGCTTCTTAGAACACCATGAAATTAATTTATCTCCCACATAACACAAATACCCATGTGTTGATCTTCTATCATCAGAGTTACCTACCCAATCTTCATCACTATATATTTTGATTCTTGTATCTGAAGTGAACCCATAATACAAACCTTCTTTAAGTGTGCCCTTGATATATCTTAGCACCCTTTGACCTACAGTCCAATGCTCCTTTCTAGGAAAATGCATGAATGGAGATAGAACTCTAGCTGCATATGATAAATTAGGCCTTGTCAATGTAGCATAAATCACGCTACCCACCAAACTCTAATAAAGCTTCATATCTCGAATTCTTCTCCTCCATATCTACTCAGCTTGTGATTCACTTCCATTTGAGTTGGTGCTATCCTGCAATCTTCCATTTTAAATTTGATTAGCAAATTTTTCAAATGCCTTTCTTGAGTCACATATACTCCATGTTGAGTGTATGAAATCTCCATTCCCAAGAAATATGATAAATCTCCCAAGTCACTAATATTGAATTCTTTCTCCATCTAATTCTTAAGCATTTGTATGCCTTTGTCATTTGTACATGTAAGCATTATGTCATCAACATAAATACAAACATAAATAAATCCATCTTCACTTGCTTTGATTAGCAAGATATTGTGTGCCTTTGATGCTTGGAAACCAAGTTCCTTCATGAACTTCACAAGCATGTAATTCCATGCCCTTGGGGCCTGCTTCAAGCCATACAAAGCTCTCTTGACCTTACACACATGGTCTGGATTGATCTTTAAAACCATCTGGTTGTTCCATGTAAACTTCATCTGAAATATAGCCATTTAAAAATGCATTCTTCACATCTAATTGAGACAATTTCCAACCTTTACATGTAGCAATAGCTATGAGAGTTCTTATGGTTGTCATCTTTGCAATAGGACTATAGGTTTCATCATAGTCCACACCATATGTCTATGTATATCCTTTTACAACAAGTCTTGCTTTATACCTAGACACACTTCCATCTGCATACCTCTTTGTTTTGTAGACCCGTTTGCATCCAATCACTTTCTGATTATTTGGTTTGGGTACTAAGTCCCAAGTCTCATTCTCAGTGAGTGCATCATACTCTTCCTTCATAGCTTTCTCCCAATTCTCCTTTCCTTTTGCCTCATTATATGTAGAAGGATCTTCATCTGTTTTTACCATGTAAGCACAGTCTTTAGTAGTCAAGAATGAAGTATCATAGCTATACCTTATGGGTTGCCTTTTCTTCCTTAATGACCTCCTGAGTTCTCCACTCCTTGAACCTCAACTTCAACTTTCTCTTCTTCATCAAAGATTTGAACATTTGATTTACCCTTCTTTTGACTCAATACTTCTTCAATTCCTACATAAGCACTATTTGTACATGTATGCCAAGCACCTTGTTCATCAAATATAACATCCTTTGACACAAGAAATGGCTTTGTAGATGGACTCCACAACCTGTATCCAATTTTCTTGTCATCATAACCAATCAACACATATTTTTAAGCCTTTGGTTCCAATTTAGGCCTTAATTGAGAAGGAACATAAGCATAGGCTAAACAACCAAATACTTTGCAATGATCTAATGTAGGTCTCTTATCCCACCAAGCTTCATATGGTGTCATACCCTACAAAGCTTTACACGGTAGCCTACTAACCAAGTATGTGGTTGTATTTACAGCCTCAGCCCACAAATAGTTAGGAAAATGCTTCTCTTTCAACATTGATCTTGCAAACTCAACAGGAGTTCTGTTTCTCCTTTCTACTACACCATTTTGTTGAGGAGAGTACCTACAAGTAGCTTCTCTTTTTATACCTACATTCCACAAATAATCACTGAATTCATTTGAGAAATACTCTCCCTCCATCTGACCTTAATCTCTTCAATTTTTGTCTTGTAACCCTCTCTGCATATACATGATAGTGTTTAAATGTGCTAAACACTTCTGATTTATCTTTGATCACATAAATAGTGATCCACCTGGTAGTATCATCAACATAAATGACATTATATCTTGAACCATTTATACTAAAGTCCTTTGAAGGACCCCACACATCTGTATGCATTGATGCAAGTCTTTCTCAATACATGAAACCTTGTTTATTATATGATTGCTTACGAGCCTTACCTAATTGACATGCTTCACATCTGTATGTCATGTGATGACCTGCAACATTAGGTAATCCAAGTATTGAACCATTGTTAATCATTTCTTTAATACCTCTTTCATTGAAGTGCCCAAGCCTTTTGTGCCAAAGATCCAACTTAGATATCTTTTGCTCTCCATATGTGAACAAGGCATGTCCAACATTACCTTGTACCTTCAGTGTGAAAAGCCTTTCTTCTTTCTTTCTCATAACAATTTTCTTATACCCTTGGTTAGGGTCTTCAATATAAACTCTAGAATTAGTGAACCTCACCTCATATCCTTTTTCTACAATTTGTCCTACACTGATCAAATTCTTTGGAATTGTAGGAACATATAGAAGCTTACTCAAAAGAGTACTTCCATATTTGGCCTTCATTGATCCAATAGACTTCACCTTGGGGTTTGTATTATCACCTGTTTGAACTGTATGATTAATTACTTTAGTCTCCAAATCAGTCATCAAAGCAATGTTTCCACTCAGATGATTGCTACATCCTGAATCAATATAAAACACTCTTTGTTCTTCACTTGAGACTTCACATGTTGCATTCATGATTAGAGTTGAATCTTCCTTCTGATCTGATGCATAATTGTAGTAGGTATTGTTGTAAGATTGGCCTTGGAAGCTTTTTCCACCATTCCTTCCAAAGAAGCCTCTACTACCTCTACCTCTAAAGCTTCCTCTCTCATTTCTTCCACCTCTGCTTTTTTTTATTATAATTCTGATTAAAGCTGCTAACACTTTGATTATTATGCCAACATTCATAAGATAGATGATTATTCTTACCACATATCCAACAAGCTTTGACATTATCCTTGTTGTTTCTGCCTCTTCCTCTACTTCTCCCACTTCCTCTTCCTCTTAGGAAATTTTCTTGACTTTGAGTACCTTCATCTTTAGCTAATTGTTGCTTTCCTTTGCTAGTCTTCTTCTTATCCTTGGAATACATTTCTTGACCTACACTCTTATCAGTATCCCCTTTGATATCATGCTCAAAAGTTAGCATATGTCCTAGCAATTGATTCAAATCAGTAGTGAAATGATCTAATGAAAGTTTAGTTGATAGTATGAAAGGCTTCCACTTCTCATCTCCTCTTAGATCTGTGAGAATTAGCCTTACCAATTTATCTTCTTCAATGTCTTCATCAATTGCACCTAAAGAATCAGCAATGTCTTTCATCTTTGTCACATAATCAGATATTGATTGTGAGGCTTTCTTCTTGAATGTAGTAAATTCAACCCATAGTGATGCCTTTCTTGATTTGGTTGTATTCTGAAAATGCTCCTCCAAAGCATTCAATATATCACTTGCACTTTCAAGTCCTCTGATGTGAGGAAGCAAGTAACCATTCATCGCCATATAGATAATGCTCCTTATTTGAGCATCCTTCTTCATCCAAACCTTCAAGTCTACAAGCTCCTCCCTAGTTGGAACACTAGGATCTTTAAATTCTAGCTTCTCTTCTTCTCTTGTGATGTATTCCATCATATCTTTGCTCATAAGATGAACTTCCATACTCATAGACCAAGTTGGATAGTTCTCTCTATCCAATTTCTCAATCTGGAGACGATCTCCCATTCTTTCTTCACCTGTACTAACAAATCTTCAACCTTATGAGTAATGAATATACCTTTGCTTTGAAATTTCCTCCTTCTAATCTTTTTGATAGCTCTCATGTGTCTCCCTTTAGTTTTTCCTTCACACTTTCTCTTTTTGAATCTTCAAATGTTGAATTCTGTATGTCTGCAACAATCGGGGTCTTCCTTTCCTTCAACTTTGATAGAACCTACTCTGATACCATTGATGGAGATGTTTAATCTCCAAAAGACAAGCTATACTTCAATTTAGAACACCTCTATATCAAGCATAACTCAAAACCTCCTTCAATTTTGGAAATCTTTACCAAATTATGAACAATCAATACTTCTGTGAATTATGCCTTTACTCAGAAAAGTCTGCTTCACAAAACCCACTCATTGACTTATGAAATGATTAAAGTTTTCTAAAAAACTTTGATACAACACTCTCCTAATGTTTCACAACTATTCCAAGTGAAAGTTCTTCAAAAGAACTTGCAAAACTTCATATTTACTTCAATAAGTAAACCTATGTCTGAAATAGGCTTTCTCTGCAAGTGATTTTCACATATGCAACTTCAAAGACATGGTTCTCACAATCTAGACGTCTTTTGATCAAATGCTTTTAGAAATAGGTTTCTTACCTTCCAATTTAAATTTTTAATGCTTACTTGTGCAAAACTGTACATGATAGACTGAGATCTGATTAAAACTTTGACCATTGAGATTGCACCTATTTTAGGAGTCACTCATCACCTATTACACATATAAATGCTCCTACACAAAATTCTCTATCTGATTACAATTAGACTCTTAAAACTTGATCAGTGATGCTTCAACTATAGACTTAAACACACATGAAGGGATTTCTCAATTGATTAAGTAGAGAAGGAGAAAGAAGAAAAAACATCGAGGTGCAACTTCTTGAAAACTTATTCTATTCTGATAAGAAGTTCATTTGATGGATATTACACATTAAACTTATGATCTAATCATCTATTTCTCATCTAGTATTCTTTGTGCATATGTATCATGTCTATATACAAGTATATATATACATATGAGTGTGGATTCGACACTATTTCAAAGTATATGTGAAGTATTTACAAGATTAATGTACATGTGTATAAAGATCATCTCTTCCTGAGCCTTCACTTCACTTCATACTTCAAGCTTCAACTTTTTCTTCATTTCTTCACTCATAAGCTTCATCTAATCATTAATTGATTGTCTTGATGCAACATGTAATTCGATTGTCGCTCACCACTTTCTTTAACCCTGAGGCAAATGGAAAGATCGAGAGAGGTCACCCTTCCATCGTGAAGGCGATCTCTAAGGCCTACAGTGGTGACATAAAGTAGTGGCCTAGATTTCTTCCATTCACATTATGGGAAGATAGGATGATGTATACTCGGGCCACAGGTTTCATGCCTACTGAACTGATGTACTGTCAAAAGCCAGTCTTCCCCATCGAGACTCAGATGTTGACTTGGTTGATGCTCCCATGGAATGATGGAATGACAAGAGAAGAGCTTTTATCATTGAGTATTAAGCAGTTAGATCAAGGAAACGAGAACTTAAAAGAAGAATTCTAGAAGATAAAGGAGTCTAGGTTTAAAAACAAGATTTACTTTGACAAAACTCATCGACTTAGACCATGTGCGATTGAGATAGATGACTGGGTATTGGCATACGATAGTACATTTGATACACACTATGATGCTAGGAAGAAATTGATTAAACGATGGTTTGGGCCATATGTACTGACATTAGTGTTTGAAAATGGAACATATGCGCTTTGCAAACTTGACGGTACTCCTTTGAGGTCTTTGATTATAGGAAAGAGGATAAAATTGTTCAAGAGAAATAATGTAGACTATGAGATTGATCAAGAACTACTAGAGGATGCTAATGATGCTGATGCTGATGTTGATGCTGATGCTGATGCTGACGAAGAACAATAGATTGGGGAATTGAAGAAAATCATGGGTTGAATAATATTGAAGATGAACCAAAATGATCACGTGAAATGTTTCCAATTTAAATTCTCTTTTCTTTGAGAGAACATATGCATTGCATCTTTGTGTGTAATAAATTAAAGATATGTACAAGTTTAAGAAAATTAAGTAGGATTGAGATAGCAAACATCTATTATGGTTTCGTGTGAAGCATGAATGACTAGAAATTATATGAATAGAATTAGCTAGCAAACTAGAGACTTTTAAGAGTGAAAAGTTGGGAATGTGATGGCATACTTAAACTGAGTGCATGTATATGCTGATAGATTGAACACTTAGTGACTGGGATTCTTTGGGTCCTACTATTTGTTTCTTGTGAGATCCTACCTCCAAATAGATCATGATTGAGGAAAACCTTCATCCTCAAGCCATCAGTACATGTATGTGCATGTGTTGTTAGTGCACTACGATGGGCTAGTAGGCAGGTGGAAGAAACCTTGATCGAGTGGTCAATGCCACGAGCTGATGCTAGTTTCGTTGTAGGCCTAACCTATATGTTTCTATGCACCTATATGGGTTGATAGGCAGGTGGAGTCACTTTGGCCAGGTGGTCAGAGCCACGAGATGATGTTGATTTCATGTAGGGTTGACACTATGTGTCATGCGCTATGTCAGGTCGGCACACAGGTGGGATAAACTTGGCTGGGCAAACAAGTCCATGAGTCGCACCCCATTTTGGCATAAACTGACTTGTGAAAATAAAAATAAAAAGAAAAGTGTTGAGCTGAGATGAAGTGAAAAAGAAAAGAAAAGAAAAATAAAAATAAAAATAAAAAATTAAAGAAAAGAAAAGATGTGATGGAGAGTTGGGTAGTAGGAGATAAATAGGGGAATCAAGGCATAATTCTACAAACTGAGTCAATAGAGCTTAGTATATGCTAGTACTTAGGATAAGCTGCTCGATCTGAACAAGTTAAATGAATGGAAGATCTACGAAGCCTATGATTTATTCATATGATTACTTATCTAATTGCAAAAGCAGAAACATATTAAGATATATGCGAAACTTGCATCTTCTTTATTTTCGAAGATTTCTACTAATCTTTATAAATTTGCATCAAATCACATTTCAATTTATTAACAAGAAAAACATAAAAAATGAAAAGAGTTTTCAAAAGAATCTTGATATGCTTCGAGTGTGCATCGTGAAAAAAAAAATTAGATTTATTTCATTGATTTTCTAGTTATGATATGATGTTTTGACTATAGAGAGTTATAAATTGTTCATGTTTTGGTTGATTTGATTGTCTATGCAATGAGAAACCATGTCATTTTCTATACATTAGACCTATATATTTGTAAATAGCTCATTAACCTGACTCTAAACCCTTGAAACCCTAGTTTTGACCCTTAGAAACCCTAGCATTTTAGCCCATAAGTGTAAATAAACCCTTTAATAGATATGCTTGACCTTAATCATAGTCAAATCCTATTTTTTTCGAATTAAAAACCCTAGGTTGGAACCTTAGATTTACCATTTATTCTAAGTTTAACCCTTTAATATAATTAAATTTGTACATAGGTGTGAAACCAAATAAAAACCTTAGCCAAAAATAAAAAAGGAAAAAGAAAAAGGAATAAATATAGAAAAAGAAAAATTATTAAAATCAAAAGAGAAAAATCACAAATAGAAACAAAAGATTGATTTCCAAATTTAGAAAAGAATAGAGAAGAAGAAGATTCCAAAAATAGAAAAAATTAAAAGAGGAGGTTCTCTAAGAATAGAAAGGAGAAGTCTAGAAGATTCTAGAGTTCTGGAGAGGGGACCTAGGGGAAAGCTATAAATAGGTGCCCAATGCCCATTTGGTTTTCCTCGTGGATTCTCTCTAGGTACACTTCTTTGCCTTTTCTTGTTCATTCATTCTCTTGTCCATGCTTTACCTTTCTTATTCATGCTTTATGAGTATTTGAGTTTCTCTCTACGAATCTCAAGCTCTCCATCTCTGGCAACCATGCCAATAGAAGAGAGAGAGAGAGAGAGAGAGAGAGAGAGAGAGAGAGGAGGAGGAGGAGGAGGAGGAGGAGGTGTGCATGCTGCCCATGACTTGAGTATTTATGAAGGGAGCATGAAACCAAAAGTCATCATATTGTGAACATATCTTCATCATATGGTACCTCAGATTTGGTGAGTAACACCAACATGAGGCCGCAGTAATAGGGCACTACAGATATGATAATTGTTAGACTACAAATTTCTCAGGAGGAAGAATGGAAGCTAGACGGAGATTGATTGTCTTGAAAGTATTATCACAGAAGACTCTGATATGAAGAAGTGGTGTCATGCTCCGTTGGGAATGCTACGGTACAGGACGGTCCATGTGCATTTGCTGAACCATTCAGCAAAGAGACTATGCTAGGATGTGTTAATTTCCATATCTTAACGAATGTGTGGTGTTTGGCGTCGAGGATTATTGAAACGTATTCTTTTATCAGCCTCGATGCATCTATTGCTCGACTCTGCCATCTTGGCAATTTCGTGGCATCTTGCTTTGCCTATGTATGACATCTGAGACACGGACAGCATTCGCCATTAAAACCGTGAAGGCATCATTAACACGAGATGGAGAGAGAGAGAGAGAGAAAGAGAGCGAGAGAGAGAGAGAGAAGGCATCATTAGAACGACGCGCAAAGAAGAGATGCAGATGAAGTCAGTGCTGGGTGCTGTGGAACACGAGAGAGAGAGAGAGAGAGAGAGAGAGAGAGAGAGAGAGAGGTCGATGGAATTACAGCCTATAGAGCATAGAGAATCATAAAATGATCGCTCACAGATAAGATCGAGAGAAGGCATCATTAGAACGATGCGCAAAGAAGAGATGCAGATGAAGTCAGTGCTGGGTGCTGTGGAACACGAGAGAGAGAGAGAGAGAGAGAGAGAGAGAGAGAGAGAGAGGTCGATGGAATTACAGCCTATAGAGCATAGAGAATCATAAAATGATCGCTCACAGATAAGATCATTAACACGAGAGAGAGAGAGAGGTCGATGGAATTACAGCCTATAGAGCATAGAGAATCATAAAATGATCTTTGAAATAAGTCAACATAGCTCATATGATTCCGTGAGAGAGAGAGAGGAAAGAGAAATAGAAAGAGAGATCAAAAGATCCTTGGAATCATTTTTTTAAGATAAACGCAAACTCATGGAAATAAATATGCTATGTATTGGCACTCTTTGTTCCCTTTATAAATGTAAAAATTTTATGTGATGATTCTTGTTATGCCTCAAACAAAGCGGATAAGGAAAATCTAGATAGAGTTAGTCATATCCAAGGAACAAACTATAAGATAGTGATGAATGCATGTATGAGTTTTTTTTTGTACGGGGATTAACAAAAAAGGAAGATGTTCTGTTGTTTTGTTTGCTTTTGTTTTGAATTATTAACTAGTTGGACTAATAACTAACTTAGAAAAATAAAAGAGAATGGATAACTAATTAAAATTATGAAGGACTAATTTTAGGACTTGATGTGAATAAGATAAATAATTAGAGTTAAAGAAATGAAAATAAAAATTCAATTAGGATATAAGAGATTATGTGATTTAATTAAAAGAGATTATGTGAAACGTGATGTAAGAAACAAAGAAATTAAAAGGAATTAAGTAAACTGAACTAAAAATAAAAAGAGAAATTATTTATAAGGATAGTTTTTTTTTTACAAATATGTTTTTTAGGAGTTTCAAAATGTACTAATTGATTTTCCCTTGTGGATTCTCTCCAAATACAATCTCATGATTTGAAGAAGAATTTTTGAAGATCGAAGTAAAGAGTTTAGTCTCGTGGCTTCTCTCTCGATTATTGTTCTTGATTTGAAGAAAAGTGAAGTGAAGAAAAAGCATTACCTGACGTGATTGAAGAAAATCTTTTGAGGTTGTGAAGACTGAAGTGAAGATTGAAGTTTAGGGCATCTTTTCACACTATGGAGTGACCATTTTTTATTGAGTGATCGGCACTATGGTAGAGTATTTTGTATTATTGAGAGTCATTTTATGATACCCATTTGTATATTCATCACTATCATTGGGCATAGTTGTTTATCTTGCACTCTGAGTTCATTGATTTATTTTTAGAGCATTGTATTTTCCTTTTTTGTTCGTGACCCATACATCTACAATCCCACGTGGCCGAGGCCTTTTCGTCTCCTCTTCCAAGGGTGCTGGCCTATGATGATCGACCATCGTACAAGGCTAGGCGCCCAGCGTGCAGACACCGCTCGTGGGACAGAGATGATGCACCCAGGGGGCCTAATCCAACCCTGCATTGCTCCCTTGCTTGACCTCCTTCTTCTTGATAGTGCTCCTCCTATTGATGGGAGTGAACATTAATTTGGATGTAATAGCTCTCCATATCTCATAAAGGGCACATGATTTGCAGCTCTCTCCATATCTCTATCTACTCCTTCTGATAAGATCTCCATTTTTTGTTCTGTTCTGTTAAATAAGTAGGATGCCCATTAAATTGGGAAGCAAGTGGGAAAGATGGTTGTAGAATACCAAAGGACAATCCGCCTACAGACTTCTAAATAATGAGAAGAATAGTCTACGTTCTTCTTGATCTACCAAAAAGCCATTCCACATTGTCATGCAAGGGGGAAACACCTCACCACTATTCATTCATTTCCGTAGTGATGTGTGTGAACACATTTAAGACTGTCGGAGCACTCTTTTCCCTTTGTAGGAGGTTTTTTTCCTCCAGCTTGTATTTTATCTTTGTACATCCACTAAGTAACACATTCTATGGTGTGTTGTGCCCCAAGCTTTTTTTTCTACCTTGTATTATTCATGTGCTTTTGCAAACCTCAAACTCCAACAAAAGGTATCAAAATAGGTCCCCACTTCATCTAGGGTGTCTTCCACACCCCTCCGATCAAAACCCTAGAATCACATGAAAATTGATGAGCATAATCGGGTTGATTAGGAGTTCAAAAAATCTTTGAGATGTTGCATCAAAATTTTGATATGAGGTCATGTCAACCTCCGAATGCATAATCACATCACCTATGCAGATAATTTCATCCTTTTATGACAAATATATATATATATAATTGGTTCGCCAATACAAGCGCCTCAAAGTCTACTACAGGTTGATCAGATGTTGAGATGGTGCTTCTATTCAACTTTTTGAGATAAATCCATTCTTCAACATCATGGTATTCAGTGAATCACCATGGCTGTAAACAATGATGTATTACATACATTGGTTGTTGAGGATAAATTGGATTGTACTAACTACTATTTTCGGGTGTAAACAAATAATTATGCAAGATAACACACGAACTATAGCAGAGAAGATAACAGATATAGTTGATTCTCAACAATTTTCTACTAACACCAAGTATAAAGATAATGGTGTTTTCCACTTGCGCGCTCTCAAGGTATAGCTTAAATGGTGATCTAGAGATAGGGAGTTACAAGGTAGAGGTATGTTCGGTCGATTGAATACATGGGGTAGTGCAAAGGTCATGTATATATAGGCTAATGGGTGGCCTTTCATAGATATTTATACGTGGGCGGTAGAACATGCGTAGCCACTACCACGTAGTCTCCATACAACCTAACAAATATAAATGATTTCTGACTTCAATAGAGAATATTCCATGGAGTATTTATTTTACCGTCCCGTCGGGGTTGCTGCCCCCAAACCCCCACCAGGGGGACAATTGGCCCCCTAGGACCCCCAGCTAGGGGGCCCATTGACCCCCTTGGACCCCCTTATTGTGACTACTCCTCGCTGCCCTGGACCCACAATTGGGGACCCTAGTGTTGGAGTTAGACGTCTGCGGAAGCACGCGAACAACAGAAGGAAGAAGAAGAAGCTTGGAGCACAAACACACAATACTGAATGTATTACTAGAGAATGTACAAAGATAAGTAGCCCATTAGGGCAATAGGCATGTATACAAGCCAAGGGAAAAAAACCTCCTAAAGAGGGAAAAAAGTGCCCCGACGGTCCTAGTGTGTTCATCACTACCTAAATATATAAACAAATCCCCCCCTAGGAGTGATGCGGTGAACAAGGAGCTGGCACTCATGTATAAGGAAGTGCCAAGCTATGTGGAAATCACTCCACAAAGGGAGTAAGCCCAAAGCTTTGTGGAAAGCTTCAAACTTCTCCCTAGGTAGAGCCTTCGTAAAAAGGTCTGCAATGTTCTCCTGCGTGGGCACATATGCCAAGTTGATCTCCCCAGCAGAGAACCTCTCCCTAACATAGTGATAATGCACCTCAATGTGCTTAGTGCGAGCATGGAACACAGGGTTCCTCACAACTGCCAATGCACTCTTACTGTCACTGAAGATGGTGGTGGCAGAAGACTAGCCAACACCCAAATCAGCCATAAGGCGTCTGAGCCACACACACTCAACAGTCGCTGTGAAAGCTGCCCTATCCTCAGCCTCACAACTGGAAGTGGCCACAGTAGGCTGCTTCTTGCTCAACCAAGATATACATGAGCTACCAAGCATGAAGCAAAAACCACTGGTGGACACACGAGTGTCATAGCAACCAACCCAATTTGAGTCAGAAAAAGCATGCAAAGCTCGCAGTAGTGATCCCCCTTGGGATAAAACAACCCAAGTAGCGAAAGATGCACTTAACCGCCTTCCAATGCGTGACTCCTGGGCAATGCATAAACCTGCTCATCTGTGAGACAGCAAACTGAATATCTGGCCGAGTAATGCATAAGTAAATCAAGCATCCAACAGCCTGCTGATAGAGAACAGCATCAAATGCATCTCCAGCATCATGAAGACTCAATCGTAAACCTGTCTCCATAGGAGTGGCAATAGGCTTAAAGTCTTCAAGGCCAAAACACTGCAATAATGTGTCAATATATTTCGTTTGACACAAAGCCATTCCACCATCAACTTGCATAAACTAAATGCCCAAATAGTGATGCAAATGCCCCAAATCAGACATCTCAAATGAGGCATGCAAATCAGCCTTGAAATCAGCAATATGCTTCTCAATAGGACCAGTGAGCAGCATGTCGTCAACATAGACAACAATGATCAAAAGCACATCATTAGCACGCTTAACATATAAGGTGCTTTCAGTTGGATTGTTATCAAAACCATGTGCAATCAGATAGGCATGTATCTTCTCATACCAAGCACGTGGTGCTTGCTTTAAACCATATAATGCCTTCTTTAACCTGCACACCTGGTTTTCATGCCCTTTTTGCACCAAGCCACGGGGCTGAAAAACATACACTTCTTCATGCAAGTCACCATTTAGAAATGTTGTTTTAATGTCCAACTGATGTACATTCCAACCATGATGGGCTGCAAGTGCACAAATGCTCCGAACAGTAGTCATACAACATGTAGGTGCAAAGGTCTCATCAAAATCAATGCCTCTTTCCTGCACATAACCCTTTGCAACAAGCCTAGCCTTATACCTGTCAACTGTCCCATCAGGTTTACGCTTCAGCTTGTATACCCACTTAGTGTCAATGGCCTTCTTGCCAGGAGGCAAGTCACATAATGACCATGTACCATTCTTCATTATAGCATCATATTCAGATTGCATAGCAGCCATCCAATTTTCTGAATTTTGTGCTTCATCAAAAGAAACAGGCTCATTCTCATCACAGAGACTAGACGCAACCATAGCATAGCAATCTGATGCAAGTGAGGCACTATGAGAGCTTGAACGAGTACGATATGACAAAGGTGCATCTAATTTGCTGTCACGCAAAGTCTGCAACAGCCATTTTGGCATAGTTTTTGCCTGCTCAATATCAGCTTTTTCATCAACAAGTGCATCATGTAAATCTGCATCAGAAATGGAATGATCTGCGTCATCATATGAAACTTGCAAAGGCTGAGAAGTTGCCTCATTAGGACCAGCACTAGACTGTCCACCTGTAAAAAGAGGCATCAAAGTATCATACATGTCTTTGGAGCTAACAGATGTCTCCTTAGTACATGAAAGCAATGGCTCAATAGCATCTTCCACAAAGACAACATCACAGCTAACCAGAATGCATTTAGTATGTGGATGATACAGACGATAGCCTTTACTTTCAGAACTGTACCCAACAAAAATACATTTTACTGCCATATCATCCAATTTTCTACGATGTTGTTCAGGCACTAGTGCATATGCCAAACACCCAAAAACATGCAGATGAGCAACAGATGGATTGAGGTCATGCCAACCCTCATATGGAGTGATAGAATGTAGCGCTTTAGTGGGACACCTGTTCAATACATATGCTGCACACATGATAGCCTCAAGCCAGAAACTGTGTGGTAAAGCCTGACTTTTGACCATGCACCTCGCCATCTCCATGAGTGACCTATTCTTTCGTTCAGCAACTCCATTCTGTTGAGGTGTATACGGCACTCTACACTGGTGTTTTATCTACGTTTAGCCAGAAATGCATTAAAATCAAAAGACATATATTCCCCCCCTCGATCAAAACAGAGGGTGCCCATTTTACATGCTGATAGATTTTCAGCCAAAACCAAAAACTGTTTAAAGCACATGAACACTTCAGACTTTCCTTTGAGTGGATATACCCATGCATGCCTGGAAAAATCATCAATGAAAGTCACGAAGTAAAGGTAATTTCCAAAAGAGGGTGTCTGCATAGGACCACGGACATCACTATGTACAAGTTGCAATTTCTGTGCAGCCCGAACTGAACCATCTTTTGGAAAGGAGGAACGCTGCATTTTGCCCAAAATACAGCCTTCACAAATATGTTTTCCAGGTGCCTCAAGTTTGGGCAAAGAGGACACCGTTTCAGATTTATGCAGGCGTAGCAAACTAACAAAATTCAGATGACCAAAGCGTGCATGCCAAAGCTTTGCATCTGACATAGCCTGAGAATCATTTACTGCACATGCCAAATCATTTTCAGATCCTTCATAGTCTATGAGCTTATACATCCCACGACATAAAATGCCAGAAGCAATAATCACATCGCCATTTGACAAATCATGAACTGTACACCTGTCATCAACAAATTTTACAACCAAGCCAATCTTGGCTAATGCAGAAACTGATAACAGGTTCTTTTTGATCCCTGGCACAAATAAAGCATCTGACAAAGTGAAAGAACTACCATCAACAATAGTCAAAATGATCTTACCAACTCCCATAACAGGATAAGAGGAGTTGTTGGCGCATGTAATAGTATTCCATGTAGGGGCAAGCTCGAGTGAAGAGAAGAAACTGCGCTGCAAGGTAATATGTTTGGTTGCCCCACTGTCAAAATACCAAACATCTGAGTCTACTACAGACATGCACTGATCATGAGAAGATGGGTCAAAACTGCAGACAGTAGTAAAAGCCCATTCTTCTTCCTGCACAAGATTTGCAGACTCTATTTTTGGTGTAGAGGCCTCTGCAACAACCATTCCAGCCTCTTTCTTCTTTGCCTCTTTAGCAGCCAGTTTTGGACAGTTCTTTATGATATGATAATTCCCTTTATAGTACTTACAAAACAATTTCTGCTTTTCTGATTTTTTCTCATCTTTATCTTCCTTCTTTGAATATGCAGAATTAGCAGATTTCTGCTTACTAGTTGAAGAGCTCCATTTTCCTTTGCCCTTCTGACTAGCTAGGAAAGCTTGATCTGCAACTCGCATAATGGACCTGTTTTGCCTGGACTGATCTTCCTGCAACAAAACAGAGACTAACTCCTCAAATGATAAGGCATGTGAATTGCCTTTCATCATCAATCGAAGAGTAGAAGCAAAACTCTGATATGAATCAGGAAGACCATTCAGAACGGTCTGCACAAGTGAGCTATTTGGTATAACCTCATCAACAGAAATCAATTGTTCCTTCAAGTCTTTGATCTTCGTTAGGAAACTGTCCATAGAATCACCTTCATTCATGTGCTCACTCTCCAACTGTTTTCGGAGGTAAGCAACACGAGCCTCATTCCTAGCTTGGTACAATATGGTAAGTGTATCCCAAGCATCCTTAGCTGTTCTGCAAGAGTGAATGTGAGGAATAATAGCACGTTTGACAGACAAAGCTATCAATGCATGTGCCTGGGCATCTCTGTCATCCCAGCGAATCTGCTCTGCAGTAGGTGCAGCAGAATCAGCAGCATGAACAGGAATCTTTGAAATATCATCTTCGACACCATCTTCATCAGCTCCAGCACCTATATTTGCAGTACCTGTAGTCAGAGGTGTAACAAGACGTCTTTCAACACCCTACACAATGTTCCACAATCCTTTTGCAACCAATACATGTCGCATCATATAAGCCCATAATGGGTAGTTGGTACCATCCAACTTATCCTCAACAGCCAACATACGGAATACATCACTGCTTTCAGCCATGGTCGGTGACTAAAATACCTTGATGCAAAGAATTTACTGTACCTCAAAAAGTTGAACAGAACTGCCCCGACGAATTTTGCTAGACCCATAGCAGACTTCGACACGCTTATACTAGCGAACAAAAACTGGTATATACCTTTGGCACAAAAAGACGAAATAGCCTTCACAAGCATTGCGATAATCATTGCATTTGGAGGCTGAAACGAGCTCAGACCGCGATTTCGGCACCACATAGCGAAGCTGTTTTGATCTCTAAAACACCCTGAGTATGCTCACCAAATTTTGTGTGAATCTAAGACTGCAAACGGAGGAGTGCCGACGGCACCCTAGATGAAGCGACGACCTGTTCTGATACCAATTGTTGGAGTTAGACGTCTGTGGAAGCACACGAACAGCACAAGGAAGAAGAAGAAGCTTGGAGCACAAACACACAATACTGAATGTATTACTAGAGAATGTACAAAGATAAGTAGCCCATTAGGGCAATAGGCGTATATACAAGCTGGGGGAAAAAAACCTCCTAAAGAGGGAAAAAAGTGCCCCTGCGGTCCTAGTGTGTTCACACACATCACTACCTAAATATATCAACACCTAGTAACTCTCTCTCCCAACAATACATTACATGGTCCAATTTGACCTTCATCCAACATGCAATTTGTGATTCCCATCAATTGGGTAATGCATGCTTGGCTTCTCCTCATAATGGGATCCGTAAAAAATGTGTATTAGTACATACAATCATGACGGATAGAAATTGACCATATACTTACACCCCGTCTCAATGTTTACTGAATGATAAATCAAGTAGGTCTTGGTCTTATGCCCATCTATTGAAGATATTTGTTGAGTTGCTCTTTTCCAAGTGCTTTGTGAATATGTCAGCACAATTTGCCTCTGTTGGCGAATATTCTAGCTCCACAATTTCATCTCAATTAGCTCATGGACATAATGGTATTGTACTTCTATATGCTTGGTGTGAGCATGAAATACTAGGTTCTTTGCAATGGTCATACAACTTTTGATTATCATAGTTAAGTAGAGTCACCATTTTTTATGAAAATTCTAGATCTGCTAGAGTTCTCCTTAACCAGAATGCCTCCCAAGAAGCAAAATGAGCTTCTTTGTACTCTATTCCAGTAGAGGAGAGTGCAAGAGCTGCTTGCTTCCTACTTACCCAAGAAAATATTCATGAACCAAGTGAGATACAATATCCAGAAATTGATTTTCTAGGATCACAATCTCCAGTCCGATCTGAATCACATTATCCTTCAAGTCTACCACATGTGGTATGAAGAATACCACAATACAAGGTTCGTGCAATGTACCTTAGAATTGGCATTCCACTATTCCAATGAATCTCCTTAGGTTTGTTGGAAAACTTGCTTAACACTCCAACGGCATAACAGATGTTTGGTCTAGTGTTGCACAGAAAAACAAGACTTCTAATGAGCTTCCTATACTTCTTAGCATCTAAATTATGCATGTTATCATCCATAGATAGCTTATGATTTACCTCCATAGGTGTGCTAGTTGGTTTGCAATCCATCATTCGAAATGGCTTAAGAATTTCTTTGGCATACTTTTGTTGTGAGATGACAATGCCATTCTTTCTTTGCCATACTTCAATTCCTGTATATGTTGGATAAGCTTTTAACTTATTTTTTATAATTCAAGGGTTGAGAAGATGTTAATAAGTGAACTAGAGCCTTTTGGTTCTCTAAATGGCTTTGTCTTGTAGACTTATTAACACCTTCTTAGATCCCTTGAATTGTAAAGGGATCCAACAATGTTTCATCCAATATTATGTGTATGTGCATATGAGTGTATAATTATGAATGAAAATCTATTGTCATTAGGGGAAAAAATGAACCCTGCATGGGCCTTGTAAGGATCCCTAATTTTTAGGGATTAAAATTAACAAAAAGGGGATTAAGGCTAGAAAAAAAACCACTAGTGATTTTTGCAATAAAATATTTGCTCAAAAACTTGTGCTCAGTCTAAATGAATTCGCAATCATTTGTGCCCCTTGGATAAAATCTTACGGATGGCGACGATTGAGCTTGCTTTATCTGTCATAAGAGGACAAAAGTTCCTCCAAAGTGTGCACAGTCGTGGGCATTCTTGGCCTTTAGATGAAATCTACGTGAACGGTCAAGATTGAAGAGAGAGTGTTTGTCATAAAATGCCAAAATAGGAAGCATTCAATGAGGTGAGAGAGTGTTTGGACTATCACAAAAAGACAAAATCCTTGGCATAGTTCCGTGGCGGGATCGATTTTGCATCGTCCAATTGCTTGTTGATCGAATGGCCTCAAAGTTTCAAAGCTTCACAACCACTAGATCAAATGAGGATCCAATGGATGAAATTAAAAATGACCCAAAAGTCAAAAGAATGGATCCCAACCATTCCTTTCTTGTTCCATCCAACAGACAACGCTTGAAGGTGCTTTTTTTATTACATTTCAAACGACACCCTTGGATCTTTGCCACATCCAACGAACGAAATGCTACGTCAACTAGACTAACTCCTCAAATGATAAGGCATTTGGATTGCCTTTCATCATCAACCAAAGAGTAGAAGCAAAACTCTGATATGAATCAGGAAGACCATTCAGAACAGTCTGCACAAGTGAGCTATCTGGTATAACCTCATCAGCAGAAATCAATTGTTCCTTCAAGTCTTTTATCTTTGTTAGGAAACTGTCCATAGAATCACCTTCATTCATGTGCTTACTCTCCAACTGTTTTCGGAGGTAAGCAACACGAGCCTCATTCCTAGCTTGGTACAATGTGGTAAGTGTATCCCAAGCATCCTTAGTTGTTCTGCAAGAGCGAATGTGAGGAATAATGGCACGTTTGACAGACAAAGCTATCAATGCATGTGCCTGGGCATCTCTACCATCCCAACGAATCTGCTCTGTAGTAGGTGCAGCAAAAACCACAGCACGAGCAGGAATATGCAGAATATCATCATCTTCAACACCTTCTGCATCAACTTCAGTACCTGCAGTTGTAACAGTTGCAGGTGTGATAGGATGTTTTTCGACACCCTGCACAATGTTCCACAATCCTTTTGCAACCAACACATGTCGCATCATATAAGCCCATAATGGGTAGTTGGTACCATCCAACTTATCCTCAACAGCCAACATACGGAATACATTACTGATTTCAGCCATGGCCGGTGACTAAAATACCTTGCAAAAAATTGACTGTATCTCAAAAAGTTGAACAGAACTAACCAAACAAATTGACCGGTGCAGAAAATTGACTGTATCTCAAAAAGTTGAACAGAACTGCCCAAACAAATTCCGCTAGACTTGTAGCAGACTTCAAGACGCTTATACTAGCGAACAGAAATGGGTATATACCTTTGGCACAAAAAGACAAAATAGCTTGCACAAGCACTGCAATAGTGTGTTCAGAGGCCGAAACGAGCTCAGATTGCGATTTCGGCACCACACAGCAAAGCTGTTTTGATCTCAGAAACATGCTGAGTATGCTCACCAAAATTTGTGCGATTCTGAGATTGCAACCGGAGGAGTGTCGATGGCGCCCTAGATGAAGCGACAACCTACTCTGATACCAATTGTTGGAGTTAGACGTCTGCGGAAGCACATGAACAGCACAAGGAAGAAGAAGAAGCTTGGAGCACAACACACAATATTGTATGTATTACTAGAGAATGTACAAAGATAAGTAGCCCATTTAGGGCTATAGGCGTATATACAAGCCGGGGGAAAAAAAACCTCCTAAAGAGGGAAAAAAGTGCCCCGACGGTCCTAGTGTGTTCACACACATCACTACCTAAATATATCAACACAAGTTGACAGTTATGAATGACTATAACAGAGAGATCATTGATGAGCAATGTAGATCTATTGTATTAATGAACAATGTTGTACAAGATCATAGGCTTGACAATCATAGCCTAATGATGGTGATTAGTGTAGGCTACAATGTAGACCTCACTCTCTTACAATATGGCAATGGAGAACTCGGGAATAGAGACTTCTAACTGTGACTTTTACATGTTACTTTTTATAAGTGCTTCATTCAAATCTTGAATTTGAATTCAACTTTTGGCTCTCTCTAAAAGTAATCCACCAATCTAGGAGATATTCCCTCAATTGAAGTCATGACTTTTCATCTAATAAACTCCACAAGTTTAGGGTTACAATGATTCTCCCAAGTTTAATGACTTTTACAAATGGTAAAGATAAAAGATCTTCCTAGCAATGGTTTCCATGGAGCTTCAATTGTTCATGAACTTCTAGCCAAATGTGTAGGCTTGAACTTTGCACCAACAACTCCCCCTCAAGCCAAACATTTTGGCTTGGTCTTCTTCTTCAATCTTCATGAATGTCCTGCAATCCAATCATTGACTTAAACCTGCAAAGTTTTGTACCATCCAATGCTTTAGTTAACAAGTATGCACATTGCATATTAGTTGATACATAAGCCATCTGAATTTCCTTGCTCAATAGCTTCTCTCTCACATAATGATAGTGGACCTCTATATGCTTGGCCCTAGCATGATAAATAGGATTTGCTGCAAGATGTAATGAGCTTGTATTATCTCCAAAAATCATTGGAGATGTAGTATGCAAACCTAAATCTGTGTATAACAATCTGATCCATATGGCCTCTTGAGTGGCATTGGCCAATCCTCTATACTCTGTCTCTGTAGAAGATAAGGCAACAGTAGGTTGTTTCTTTGAAGACCATGATATAGGTTTATCACCTGCAAAAGATAGGTATCCTGATGTACTCCTTCTATCATCTTTGCAACCTGCCCAATCTGCATCTGAATATATCTTGATGTCCAAGTTTGATGTATAGGGAAAATACAATCCTTGATTTTGAGTGCCCTTAAGGTACTTCAAAATCCTTTTGGCAGCTTCCAAATGAGGTTCCCTAGGCTTGTGCATAAATTGACTTAGAACACTTACTCAATAAGCAATATCAATCCTTGTTAATGTAGCATAGTTCAAGCTTCCCGCTATGCTTTGGTAACCTACAATGTTCTCAAGTACATCACCTTCATGAGCACTTAATTTTAGGTTTTACCCCCATTGGAGTACTTGCAACTTTGGCATCCTAAAAATGAAACTTCTTTAACATATCCTATATATACTTTCTCTGAGTAATATAAATTCCAGAGTTAGTGTAGACTAACTCAAGTCCAAGAAAATATTTTAGTGATCCAAGGTCACTAATTTTGAACTCGTGCATCATCTGGTTCTTGATCTGCTTGATGATATTAGCATCATTTCATGTGTATTATATCATCAACATATACACATAGGTATATTACCTCTGAATTACTTCTCTTGATGAACAGAGAAGTATCTACTTTTCTCATGATAAAACCTTGATCCTGAAGATATGTAGTCAACCTATGGTTCCATGCCCTAGCACTACAAGGAATACGGGCGTATAGCGACGGTTAAGGCGACACAAATTCATCGCTATACGCCCACAACATGCATCGTAATGAGCGTCACGCGCGGACCGTCGATTAAACGACGAAGTGAACGATGCGTTTTGCGACTTGTACTGCGACAGGACCTGCGACGCTCGCCTGTAGCGTCGCTTATACGTGGGTTCCAAAAGCGTCGCTTAAGGGACGCTTTCTACGTCGCATAAGCGACGCTGTTTGCACGTCGTTTATGCGATGCATTTAGCATCGCTTACACGACGGTTTGTTGACGGGAAAAAATTAAAACGTTGGAGGCTCTTCGATCGGCATTTTCACGCATCTGATCGAAGAGCTCTCCAACGTTTGCAGTTGCACTGCGCTTACGAGCTAAAGCAAGTATATGCAGGTCTCTATTTCTCTCTTTCTACATCTTTTTCGCTTTGAATTCTCTCTCTCTCTCGCTTTGTTGACTCTCTCTCTTGTTCTCCTAATTGTTGACTCTTGTTCTTGAAATGTTATAGAAGTTCAAGTTTGCCAACATCTATATATCTACATCTTAAGAATACAACATGAACGAAAGAAAGGAGAAAATAACACTACATACATGCAACTTTGCATCGGTATATTGCGATATTATTGATTAAGATTTCAATCATCCACAATTTACTAGAGTGGTTCATAATTCATGAGTAGTTGCTTACATGGATATAAGTGACATGATATTTGGAGAACTCCAAAGAGAATTTTAAAAAATATTGAAATAAAAAAAAAACAACATATTGGGTGTCATTAGCTAGTATGAATATGATGTTTGATATTCAAGAACTGTGGTGATAGGGTTCTTCCATCTGCAAATATCAGAAAACCACCTCCCAATGGCAATCATACCCGACAGAACACCCAAGATGCTGAACCACTTAGCCTTGCTCTTGTGCATGCTCCACAGATTGCTATCCACATCATTGTCAACTACATCTTTGACAGTGAACTCGTGAATGCTGGTGTCAATATCTTTCATTATTATTATGAAAGTATTATTGTAATTAATACACACGTAGCATATGATTTCATTACATAAATTTGAAATTACGTTTTCCAACAAACTCTAAAATTACTCTTACAAGTCTCATCGCCAGCAAAGTGCTTCTGTCATGGGAGTTGGACGTAAGACCGAAACATACAAAGGCCTTCATTCTCCTTCCTCTTGGGCTAGCCATTCCTCTGTGACCATGCGACTTACAATGAATGCGTCACACAACTTCTGTTTGGTATACTTTATCTATCCTCTTACTTTCTATCACAGATATATGTCTCTCCCTTTAAACCATATGCATGAACAATAGCTTGATCATCAGCTTTTCTGCATGTCCAGGCCTTCGAGCTTCTCATATCATCTATGTAAAGAATGTCCGACCAGGGATGCCACTATTTTTGTTTAATTACATTGATAAAAAGTTGCATGGTATTTCTGAGGCAGATAGCTATGGAGAGATGAACATCAATCCATATGCCAGGACTGATGGGAAGCAGAAGACACGTTTTTCAGCTCAGGTTCTTTGCTTAGATTTAATAATATCTGATATTACATTAGATCACTGTTTGAGGTGTAATGAGGTTTTGTTTACATGTAGGCATGCATACGGGTGAGATGTCAGTGTGCACCGTTGACAGAAAGCATATACAAGGGAGCATTAGCAGCGAAGAGGAAATGGACAAGAACTGTGGTGATAGGGTTCTTCCATCTACAAATATCAGAAAACCACCTCCCAACGGCGATCATACCCGACAGAACACCCAAGATCCTGAACCACTTAGCCTTGCTCTTGTGCATGCTCCACAGATTGCTATCCACATCATTGTCAACTAGATCCTTGACAGTGAACTCGTGAATGCTGGTGTCAATATCTTTCATATCTTCACCCATTGGTGTCAATATTCTATCCACAGAATGCCTTCATTCATAAAAAATATTATTATGAAAGTATTATTGTAATTAATACACACGTAGCATATGATCTCATTACATAAATTTGTAATTAATGTTTTCCAACAAACTCTAAAATTACTCTTACAAGTCTCATCGCCAGCAAAGTGCTTCTGTCATGGGAGTTGGACGTAAGACCGAAACATACAAAGGCCTTCATTCTCCTTCCTCTTGGGCTAGCCATTCTCATTCATCACCGCTCCCGTTCTTGAACCTTCCGGCGGAGGAGCTTGCTGCTGTGATTTTTGGCTGTGACCATGCGACTTACAATGAATGCGTCACACAACTTCAGTTTGGTATACTTTATCTATCCTCTTACTTTCTATCACAGATATACGTCTCTCCCTTTAAACCATATGCATGAACAATAGCTTGATCATCAGCTTTTCTGCATGTCCAGGCCTTCGAGCTTCTCATATCATCTAGGTAAAGAATGTCCGACCAGGGATGCCACTATTTTTGTTTAATTACATTGATAAAAAGTTGCATGGTATTTCTGAGGCAGATAGCTATGGAGAGATGAACATCAATCCATATGCCAGGACTGATGGGAAGCAGAAGACACGTTTTTCAGCTCAGGTTCTTTGCTTAGATTTAATCATCTCTGATATTACATTAGATCAATGTTTGAGGTGTAATGAGGTTTTGTTTACATGTAGGCACGCATACGGGTGAGATGTCAGTGTGCACCATTGACAGAAAGCATATACAACGGGGCATTAGCAGCGAAGAGGAAATGGACGAGAACTGTGGTGATAGGGTTCTTCCATCTACAAATATCAGAAAACCACCTCCCACCGGCGATCATACCTGACAGAACACCCAAGATATTGAACCACTTAGCCTTGCTCTTGTGCATGCTCCACAGATTGCTATCCACATCATTGTCAACTAGATCCTTGATAGTGAACTCGTGAATGTTGGTGTCAATATCTTTCATATTGTTAATTCATGTGCGACAGATAAGCTTATATCTCTTTTCATGAGAAACTCGTTGAGTGTCAGTAGACAGGTTGTGGGTTTACAACGTGGGTCCATCAACAAAGGAGAAGAATATACAAGGGAGCATTAGCAGCGAATTATGTGAATTATTCACAGGAGAAAAACCTATTTGAGTTAATTGATGTGCGGATAGATAAGCTTATATCTCTTTTCATGAGAAACTTGTTGAGTGTCAGTAGACAGGTTGTGGGTTTACAACATGGGCCCATCAACAAAGGAGAAGCATATACAAGGGAGCATTAGCAGCGAATTATGTGAATTATTCACAAGAGAAAAACCTATTTAAGTTAATTCATGTGCAGACAGATAAGCTTATATCTCTTTTCATGAGAAACTCGTTGAGTGTCAGTAGACAGGTTGTGGGTTTACAACGTGGGTCCATCAACAAAGGAGAAGAATATACAAGGGAGCATTAGCAGCGAATTATGTGAATTATTCACAGTAGAAAAACCTATTTGAGTTAATTCATGTGCAGACAGATAAGCTTATATCTCTTTTCATGAGAAACTCATTGAGTGTCAATAGACAGGTTGTGGGTTTACAACGTGGGTCCATCAACAAAGGAGAAGAATATACAAGGGAGCATTAGGAGCGAATTATGTGAATTATTCACAGGAGAAAAACCTATTTGATCAGTTAATTCATGTGCATACAGATAAGCTTATATCTCTTTTCATGAGAAACTCGTTGAGTGTTAGTAGACAGGTTGTGGGTTTACAACGTGGGCCCATCAACAAAGGAGAAGCATATACAAGGGAGCATTAGCAGCGAATTATGTGAATTATTCACAGGAGAAAAACCTATTTAAGTTAATTCATGTGCAGATAGATAAGCTTATATCTCTTTTCATGAGAAACTCGTTGAGTGTCAGTAGACAGGTTGTGGGTTTACAACGTGGGTCCATCAACAAAGGAGAAGAATATACAAGGGAGCATTAGCAGCGAATTATGTGAATTATTCACAGGAGAAAAACCTATTTGAGTTAATTCATGTGCAGACAGATAAGCTTATATCTCTTTTCATGAGAAACTCGTTGAGTGTCAGTAGACAGGTTGTGGGTTTACAATGTGGGTCCATCAACAAAGGAGAAGAATATACAAGGGAGCATTAGCAGCGAATTATGTGAATTATTCACAGGAGAAAAACCTATTTGATCAGTTAATTCATGTGCGGACAGATAAGCTTATATCTCTTTTTATGAGAAACTCGTTGAGTGTTAGTAGACAGGTTGTGGGTTTACAACGTGGGCCCATCAACAAAGGAGAAGCATATACAAGGGAGCATTAGCAGCGAATTATGTGGATTATTCACAGGAGAAAAACCTATTTGAGTTAATTCATGTGCGGACAGATAAGCTTATATCTCTTTTCATGAGAAACTCGTTGAGTGTTAGTAGACAGGTTGTGGGTTTACAACGTGGGCCCATCAACAAAGGAGAAGCATATACAAGGGAGCATTAGCAGCGAACTATGTGAATTATTCACATGAGAAAAACCTATTTGAGTTAATTCATGTGCGGACAGATAAGCTTATATCTCTTTTCATGAGAAACTCGTTGAGTGTCAGTAGACAGGTTGTGGGTTTACAACGTGGGCCCATCAACAAAGGAGAAGCATATACAAGGGAGCATTAGCAGCGAATTATGTGAATTATTCACATGAGAAACACCTATTTGAGTTAATTCATGTGCAGACAGATAAGCTTATATCTCTTTTCATGAGAAACTCGTTGAGTGTCAGTAGACAGGTTGTGGGTTTACAACGTGGGTCCATCAACAAAGGAGAAGCATATACAAGGGAGCATTAGCAGTGAATTATGTGAATTATTCACAGGAGAAAATTCTATTTGAGTTAAATCATGTGCAGACAGATAAGTTTATATCTCTTTTCATGAGAAACTCGTTGAGTGTTAGTAGATAGGTTGTGTGTATGCATGTATGTATGCATATGTGTGTGTATATGTGTGTATGCTTTATGTATGTGTATGTGTGTGTATGCATTATGTATGTGTATGTATGCATGTGCATTATGTATGCATATGCATTATGTATGTGTATTTATGCATGTGCATTATGTATGCATATGCATTATGTATGTGTATGCATATGCATGTAAGTATGCATTATGTATGCATACTTACATGCATACACACACATATGCATATGCATATGTGTGTGTATGCATGTAAGTATGTATGTATATATGCATATGCATATGCATATGTATGCATGTATGTGTATGTGTGTGCATGTCTCTCTATGTGTGTGTATGCATATATGTGTGTGTATGTGTGTATGTGTATGTATGTGTGTGTATGCATATATGTGTGTGTATGTGTGTGTATGTGTGTATGTGTGTGTATGTGTGTGTATGTGTGTGTGTATGTGTGTGTGTATGTGTGTGTATGTGTGTATGTGTGTATGTGTGTATGTGTGTATGTGTGTGTGTATGTGTGTGTATGTGTGTATGTGTGTGTATGTGTGTGTGTATGTGTGTGTGTATGTGTGTGTATGTGTGTGTATTGTGTATATGTGTGTATGTGTGTATGTGTGTATGTGTGTGTATGTGTATGTGTATATGTGTGTCCATGTGTATGCATGATGTATGTGTATGTCTGCATGTGCATTATGTATGCATATGTGTGTGTATGTATATATGTGTGTCTGCATGTATATGTGTGTGTGTATGTATGTATATGTGTGTGTATGCAACATTATGTGTGTATGTGTCTATACGAGTGTGTATTTGTGTGTGTATGTGTGTGTGTATATGTGTATGTGTGTGTGTGTGTGTGTCTATGTGTGTATATGTGTGTGTATGCATATGTATGTGTGTGTGTGTATGTGTCTATGTGTGTATATGTATGCATGTATGTATGCATATGTGTGTGTATGCTTTATGTATGCATTATGTATGTGTATGTATGCATGTGCATTATGTATGCATATGCATTATGTATGTGTATATATGTATGCATGTGCATTATGTATGCATGTGCATTATGTATGCATATGCATTATGTATGTGTATGTATGCATGTGCATTGTGTATGCATATGTGTGTGTATGCATGTAAGTATGTATGTATGTATGTATGTATGCATATGCATATGCATATGTATGCATGTATGTGTATGTGTGTGCATGTCTCTCTATGTGTGTGTGTGTATGCATATATGTGTGTGTATGTGTGTGTATGTGTGTGTATGTGTGTATGTGTGTGTGTATGTGTGTGTGTATGTGTGTGTGTATGTGTGTGTATGTGTGTGTATGCATGTGTATATGTGTGTATGTGTGTGTATGTGTATATGTATGTGTATATGCGTGTGCATGTGTATGCATTATGTATGTGTATGTTTGCATGTGCATTATGTATGCATATGTGTGTGTATGTATATATGTGTTTGTGCATGTATATGTGTGAGTGTATGTATGTATATGTGTGTATGCAACATTATGTGTGTGTGTATATGTGTGTGTATTTGTGTGTGTATGTGTGTGTGTATATGTGTATGTGTGTGTGTGTGTGTCTATGTGTGTATATGTGTGTGTATGCATATGTATGTGTGTGTAAGTGTGTGTGCGCATACCTGGTCTCTCTCTCTCGCGCGCTCTCTCTCTCTGTCGTTCTCTTGCTTTCGTCTAGATCTCGGCACAAATGTGCCGGGAGAAATCGAAATTTTTTTTTAACATTCTAGAGCGTCGCTTACGCGACGCTCTCGAAAGGACGACGCATATGCGACGCTCTCCAGTTTGCCCACGTCGCCCATACTGTCGCTAGCAAGCGACTCTATTTGCGACGCAAAGATTAGCGTCGCATAAGCAACGCAAGCTTTAGTCTGCGACGTACCCCGCCTAAAAATCAAAATTTCGAAAACAAGACCGTCGCTTACTCAATGTTAGCGTCGCATAAGCGACGGTCCCCGTTTTTTTTCTGGTTTCGCGGCGTCGCTATGCCCCCCTATTTCTTGTAGTGTAGGTGCCTACTTCAATCCATAAAGAGCTTTGTTCAATTTACATACATATGTTACTTGGTTTGGGTCCTCATAGCTAGGAGGTTGAGACATGTACACCTTCTCTGAAATCCGGCCATTTAGAAAATTTTTTACATCCAACTGATACATGTTCCAATTCTTTGATGCAGCCACACTTACCAATACCTTGATGGTTGGCATTTTGGCCACAAGTGAGAAGGTTTCTTCATAATCAACTCCTTGGGTTTGTGCAAAACCCTTAGCCACAATTCTAGCTTTGTACCTGCTTATTGATCCATCAGAATTCCTTTTGATCTTATAGATCCATCTAGACCCAATTACCTTCATAGACTCCTTCTTTGGTACTAGTTCCCAAGTATCATTCTCCTTGAGTGCTTCAATTTCCTCATCCATAGCTTCCTTCCATTTTGCCTTGGTCTTTGCCTCTTCATATGATGATGGCTCTTCAAATGACAAGTCTTGTGCAAGATAAGCAGAGTGCTTAGTAACTAGGGAAGTGTCATACTCATATCTGATTGGCTTATTGCTCTCCATTTGTGATCTTCTGATTGCTTGGTTGGATGATTCAAGTATATCCTCCAACTTCTTCATCTTGACTTTGCCTTTGGACTTCCATGCCTTGAACTCTTCTAGGTTGATGATGTCCTCATCATCTGAGTTGATGTCTCCATTCTGAGTAGGCTCCTCCTTAGTGAGGCTTGGAAACTCCTCTTCCAAGTCATAAGGTAGCTTTACTTTCCTACATTCACTATCAAACGAAGAGTCATTCTCATCAAAGACAACATCTCTACTGACCATGAATCCTTTGTTTGAAGGATTGTAGAACATGTATCCTTTCTGATTCAAGTCATAACCTATGAAGATGCACTTCTCTACCTTAGGGTCTAGCTTACCTCTTATATGAGAAGGAATGTGCACATAAGCTACACATCCAAAGATCCTGCAATGATCAAGTGAGGGCCTTCTACCATGCCATGCTTCATATGGGGTTATCCCATCAAGAGATTTAGATGGAAACCTGTTTATAAGATAAGTGGCAGTAGATACACTCTCTGCCCACAAGTAGTTAGGTAATTTTTTCTCATTTAACATTGAAAAATCTATTTCTCCTTTCTGCCACCCCATTTTACTCAAGGGTATACCTTGTTGTAATTTCTCTCTTGATTCCTCTATCGTGCAAGAGTACATTAAACTCATTTGAGAAGTACTCACCTCCTCCATCTGACCTTAGTCTCTTTAAGTTTCTCCCTGTTTGGTTCTCAACAAGTGCAAGATACTTTTTAAAGCAACTGAATACTTCATCTTTGTGCTTCATAAAGTACAATTTAGTCCACCTACTGTAATCATCAATGAAAGATACATAATACCTTGATCCAGAGATTGAGGGATCCTTACTTGGTCTCCATACATCTGTATGGACAAGCTCTAGGTAGTCCTCATACATGTAGCCTTTCCTTGAGAAGGGTAACCTGTGAGATTTTCCAAACTGACAAGCACCACATTTATAAATCATGTGTTGCTTGGATACTTTAGTTATCCCAAGCACACATTGGTCTCTACATATTTGTTTCAAGGTTCTTTCACCAACATGCCCTAATCTGTTATGCCAAATTTCAAGTTCTGATAATGTTTGATCTTTGTAACTATAAAGTGCAATGCTCCTTGTATCCTCAAGTTCAAAAGTGAATAATCTACCTGTATTTTCCCCTTTGGAAATTCTTTTGAATCCATGTTGGGGATTCTCCACAAATGCTCCATATTTGTTGAATCTAACCTGCATCATGATGTCATCATGTCTTCATCCTTTAAATCCTTCATACCTCTTTCCTTCAGAACTTGGTATAAACATATATGTGCGCACTTCTCAAATATACCTTTCTGAAATATCAAGCTTCTCTTGAAATAGAATTTTGGAACCTTCTCCTAAACAGGAACATCCTAACAGGAACTTTTTCCAAACATTCTTCTTCTTCCTTCTTCTTTTAAAGCTGGAACATAAAGAGAACCTGACAAAGGAAATATAGGAATACCTGAAATAGGAATACCTGTAGGTATGACTCTGCATTCTTTTACATATGGCTTGAAAATAAGTCTTCATGTTTCATCACCCCCCTGGATGATTTAACACTAGTATCGAGTATTCTTCTAATATATCAGACTTCATGAAATCTGGAACATCTTCCTTCATAAATCTGATGTTCAGCGATCAATACCTGTATCTGGAACAAAAATTTTGAATCCTTTTTATTAGCATTGATCAAATGCCAATACCTTTCCATGTCATTCCTCAGCTTTCCAAAATCTAGAATAAGGTTAGCTGATCCTAACATAACAAAACCTTGTTGAAAGCTTTATAGGATTCATAACCTTCAGTAACATAACAAGTATCTTCTATCTCTCTGCAACACAAATTTGATAGAACCTGAATCTTTGACTTACTTCTTCCAATGTTAAGAATCTTCACAAACAAAGGATAGACAACTGAATCATAAATACTCAAGATCATGCAAGATTTATCCAAGATCAATGATCTCTTCTGTGTAGAATCTGTTCTTCATCAAACCTTCATGACTGAATGTTTGATTTAGTTACCTGAATATCTCTAAGTGTCCATGCTTCAAAAAGTTGTAAAACTTTTCTTCAAACAAATCCTTTCCAAGAATCTATAACTCCTACTTGAAACATAAGTGGACAAACTTCTCACCTTGAGAACTCCAAAAGCTGCAAGTTGATACTTCATAACTTTCATATTTTACCCAGGTGAAATGTGATAGTACCTGCTTGACTTTCTTTTGGCTAACTCCACTTCTTAATCAAGTGATAGGATATGATGGAACACCTTTTGAATACAAACATGTATCCAAAAGTCTAGACAATCATAGAAAGTAGATTCTTCATTGACTTGTACATCAACAAGATTCTGAATTTTCTGAAGTTTTCTAAAAATATTGAATATGAAGTAACCTTTTCCAAACATAAAACCTCAACCCAAGTCTCCAACATCTGCTACAAAAAACTCTTTTACCTTAAGAGTTAGATAAAGAAGAAATAAACTTCTCTGCAACTTGTCATATACCAAGTAGCTCTGTATTGACACTCCAAGAATTCTTTGAGGGAACATATAAGCTTCCCGCTTAAAAAGCTTCAACATAACTCATACACATATGAGTGCTTTTGTTTCTCTCAATGCAATTCTTTGTCAAATCTACTAAATCATGACCAAGTGTAATGCAAAACAAGAAACTGCTTCTTCTTTAAACAAGATGTTCTCGTAGACTTGTCTTTGGATGTAGAGGATAAAATAGGAAAAGTATATGGAAAATATATGAGAAAAGGAAGCCTTACTTTTCTTTTGGAAATGATGGACTTTCTTCTTCTGCATCTTTCTTCCACCTGATGATGATGATGTCAACATCCTTCAAACTTCTCTTCCATACCTTTTGTTCTCTTCATCTTGAAGTAGCAAACACTCTTGACTTCTTCAAATGAACTTTTCTCTTCCTCTAATGCTAAGAGTAAGAGACAAAACAAACATGGTATATAAATGGAAGTTGAATATAGAAACATGTTTTATCATCTCCTCATATCTCTGAATCAAAATATTGTTTCAAATGTCTGAAATGACTAATTTCACCAATCGTTGTCTGAATGATGAATTACCCTTCTAGAGTTACCTTCTCTAGATACATTTGTACCTTGATATCCAACCAACTTACAATAGAAAATTGGCTGAAAACAAAAAACTCATCCCATCTTCAAATTTGTCTTCTTAGATAAGCTTTCTTGCCATGAAAGAGATCTCTCAAAACTCTCTAGAAAAACCTCTAGATACCTGTTTTGATGTAGCCTTTAACTTTCAAAAGATGAAAGTGTATAAAAGCATTCCTTGAATTTCTTCAAATCTCTTCATAACTGCTCTTCTAAGATATGACTAGTAAATGATAATCTGATAGTAGAAATTGATACCTGTGATTTGATGTTGATCTGATTTCTTCATCTTCTCTAAACCATTGTTCTTCCTTGAATTTGAAGTAGTCTTCTCTTCATCAAGTCTGGGTCTTCAAACAATACTTTTGTAAAGTATTTGCATACTCTTCCAAAAATATTCGGCTGCTAACAGATCATCAACTTCATACTCCACACTGATACACATGTAACTGAATTGTCTAATTCTCAAATATCTACTCATCTAGATTAAGTGTGTATGTCAAATGTCAAATGTTAGAAGATGCTTTCAAATCATATGTTGTAAATCTGGAAGTTTGGGAACCTGGGATTATGAATGAGCCTTAATGCATTGATGCCAAAGATCTAAAGTTCTGAAACCAAAACCTTAGTGCTCTGATACCAAATGTTGGAAGTGAGGTAGGCCCTTAGGCTCATGTCACACGTCCATGGTTCCATAGCTCCAATCATGTACAACATTAATTCCAGCAACCTTCCATATTGACAAAACATGAACATACCACAACTTAATCATACAGATGATGAGATAAAGATAGAGAAAGAATAGATGACATGTGTAAGGTGTTACGTAAGCCATCGCTTACTCATAGTATCATATATACCAATGTTCAATGTACAATGTGGGAGCAAAACTCTCAACCACTCTATGTGATGAGAAATAGATGAATGAGTGAATGTACAACATATTCAGATGTATGGGCAGTAATCTGAATATATATGAGATGTGTGACCTTATAGGTTATAGAAGAGTGAATATGAGTGACTGAAAGAGGAAGGATCAGTGTGAAACTGATAATCAACAAACCCTCATCTGAACTTAGGCTATGGAAGACCCTAAGTCAGATACATGTGTGAAAAGATCACATACTTATAAAGTAGCATAGAATGCTAACAAGTTTGCTACAGGAAATCCTCAAACTCATGTGAGCACATCTTCTCAAACACCTCATCAAAATATGCATAAAGCATATATGTACTATTTCTCTTGTACCTTATGTCGAATAGGACTCCTCCTGATATGAACGCCACGGCCTCCATAAAATTTAAGTAGTACCTGTGTGCATAAAGAGAATATGTACCTGAATACTTAACATAAGATGTAAATCTTATGTTAACCACCATCCAATGTCTTTGAAGTAGCCCGACATCTTCTTGTAGAAGACAATCTTCAACCTGATATCTTCTTTGTAGAAGACAATCTTCAAATACACCATGAAGATGGCCGATCCTCACCATCAAGCTACTAATGACCAAGTCTTCTTGCCATGAACAAGAGATAACCTCCTCTCCATGAGCTAGAGTGTGAGCACACCCTTTATCTTCTCCAAGAAGAATCATTAAGAAGAACTCCATAGCTGCTCCTCAACATGCTTCAAGTTAGCACCATGGCTGCCCCATGTGCTAGAAGAAACACCACCTCTACTAAGGTCCAAGCCCCAAGCTTGTGTTGAATACTAGGTGAAGGATGCATACAAGTGAGCCAAGCACTTGTTTATATAGTATTCTTGCTCCCTTGAAAAGCAATAATAAAGCATAAAAACTTCTACGATCGCATACAAAAATCTCTCCGCCATCCATTGCGTTTTTGAAAAAACATATGCGTTCGTTGTTCGTTATTGTTGAAAAGCATGCTCCAAAAACATTTATGCACGTGCTGTCGTGAACGGGTTTTGAACCCGGTTGGGTTAGATGAGAGGAACTTCTTGTAGCTACGCTGCCAACGTGGATTGCTTGAAGGGAACTTAACAGAAGTTATTAACACGCTATTACCTCACCGGCCTTGCTTTTCTTTAGGAGGTACTTAAACCAAGAATACATATGTTGTATTAGCTGAACAATATTGGACCAATCTTTGACCCATAGAACATTGCTTTCCAACATCCAGTACAGTAGGAATTAGAAAAATTCCTTTTAGAAGTATCTAATTATCTTAGTAAGCTAATGATTCCAAGTGGAATCACTTAAAATGATGCACTATACACAGAGCAACCAACTTAGCAATTGAATCATTACCCTCGATTTTTTAGGACCTCTACAGAGTTTGACCAGTGAGTGCTTCGATGCGCTTTTCTCCAAATTGGCGAAATGGATTTCCTTCAAAATTTGTGATCATATAGAAAACTTGGATCTGATTCCAACAAGCTATAGAAAATTGAAAATGGTGGAGAAATGACTGAGATATGAGCAGTACAAGCTGACAGTTATGAATGACTATAATAGAGAGATCATTGATGAGCAATGCAGATCTATTGTATTAATGAACATGTTGTACAAGATCATAGGCTTGATAATCATAGCCTAATGATGGTCAGTAGTGTAGGCTACAATGTAAACCTCATTCTCTTACAATATGGAAATGGATTACTCGGGAATAGAGACTTCTAACCGTGACTTTTACATGTTACCTTTTATAAGTGCTTCATTCAAATTTTGAATTTGAATTCAACTTTTGGCTCTCTCTAAAAGTAATCCACCACTCTAGAAGATATTCCCTCAATTGAAGTCATGCCTTTTCAGCTAATAAACTCCACCAATTTAGTGGTGGTTACAATGATTCTCCCAAGTCAAAATATGACTTTTACAAATGGTAAAGATAAAAGATCTTCCTAGCAATGGTTTCCATGGAGCTTTCATTGTTCATGAACTTCTAGCCAAATGTGTAGGCTTGAACTTTGCACCAACATCTCTTTGTAGATATAAAGTCTTCATAAAGGAAGCGTTATGAGAAAGGGAAAAGAATGGTCATATGTGATTATTCATCAAGAGGTAAAACAATCTCCACAATACAATGCAAATTTTGTGGACATCATTATATAGGCAATGCAAATTGGATAAAAGAGCACCTTTTAGTACAAGTAATAATGTGGTAGGATGTTCTAATCCGGATAGTGATATATGGGTACACTTTGCAAGTTATGCAAACAAATGTTAATCTCAAGGTATCACATCAAAAAGATTTAAAAGCATGAGTCCTTCACAATACTTTTGAAGTAGTCCAAGTGTAGATCAAGAACTAGTAGATGTATCAATGACAATAGAGGATCCTCATAATATATCTACTCAAGTATCACAAACTATTTTTGAGAGTAATCAAGATACATGTACTCCGTTTTCTCCAGCTACATCAAGAAAGAGTGGAGCCGATGAATGTAGTAAATACACTAGATCTAATAATGTGTCAGCATGCTTTGTTCATACTAAGTCGTAGAACATAATACCTAATATATCTTTTGAAAAGCAAGATTGTCTTGAGATTCATCTTAAATGGACTCAAGATTTTTTAGCATGTGGGATTCCTTTCAATGTTATTTGTGATCCTATTTTCAAAAATGATTTGATGCCAACTACATGGAATGGATTCACCATGCCAGATTACAATAAAATGCAAATAGAGTATGTAGATAAAGTGAAGAAAAGTATTGAAGCTATTTTAAAACAAGCAGTGCTTGATTATGTACTCATGTAAGGATGCACAATAGCATTAGATGGATGGACAAGTTGTCAGAAGAATCCATTGATTCATGTCATGGTTATATGTCCAAAGGGAAGTATGTTTCTGGAAGTAATTGATGCTTCTCTTAAAGACTAAAGTTTAGCTTTTCTTGTAAAAATATATGAACATGCTATATCTCGCGTGGGTGGTATGAAGAATGTGACTGCAATAGTGATTGATAATGCATCTAATTTTTGAAGTGCTAGAGTTGCAACACGAAACAAGTATGAAGGCATGAATAGGGTTCCATGCACAACTCATACACTAAATCTATTATTGAAAGGTATAGGTCGATTATCTTTCATTGAAAAAACATTATTAGATGCAAATCATGTGGTCAAATTTATCCAAGAGCATCAATTTTCATATTCGCTCTTTCATTCAAAATCTTCCAAAAAATCACTTCATATCTTTTGTGCTACATGATTTGCAATAGCCTATATTGTGCTGACTGGATTATTGGAAGTCAAGCTAGAACTTGTAGAAATGATTGTGGATCAAAGATGCGAGGCATGGGTAGAGAAGTATCCTTCTTATCAAGTTGTGGCTTCGAAGTAAATGTCTCTAATACAATCACAATTTTTTTGGCATAATCTTTAAAGAATTGTCAATATCACTAAACCTTTTGTGGAACTTTTACAAACTCTTGATACTAATAATTTTGTTATAGGAAAAGTTTACTGGATTATGTCAAAAGCTATTCAAAAAGTGAAAGACTTTAATCATTTTTCTTAATGAGAAAAAACAAAGATTATGTCATTAGCAGAGAAAAGATGGATGCAAATGCATACTCATTTATAGGGAACATCATTCATCGTCGATCCAGCATTTCAACTCAATGGTCAAGCATCAAACAAAGAAGTCACGGAAAATTTCAAAACCACGTGTCAAGTACTACTTCCAGGCACAAATGGTCAAGATGAATTCCACCAGAGAGTAGCTTATGTAAATCGAGAAGGATGTTTTGGAGATATATTGCACATTGAAGAGATTCAAAAGCATCCACCTCCTATATGGTGGAAAGAGTATGGAGGTGAAGTAGTTGAGCTGCAACATATATCTATGAGAGTGCTTTTAGTAACACTTCAAACAGTAGTCTTGAAGGTAATTGGCGTGCATATGATTTTCTTCATTCAAAACAAAGAAATCACTTAAGTGTATCACGTGCCAATGATTTGGTATATGTTTTTTGTAATATGCATTTTTTACATGCTCCAACCAAGATAGCTTTTATAGAAGCACAACAAACTTTTGGAGAATTTTAAACTCATGAAAGTTTAACAAATGTTTCATGCAGTGAACATGATTTAGATGTAGATCACAATGATGGTTCATACATGGAAGAAATATATGACATGGTACCTATAATAGATGATATTAAAAACAAAGAAAATGATGTACTCTGAATACTTTGGTTAGTCTCAATTGCAAAAACGATGTCTTTATCATAAAGTGATGTCTTTGATTACAAAAAACAGCTTGTCTATTTAGTGTTTTGTTGATTGAATATTTCATTGGTAGTGAACCGATCAAAAGATGATGATGCCTCTAATAGTCTTCCATATCTGTTCTCATATGTGTCGGAAGATATTTGTAAATTTTTCACTTGATTTTCTAAATTATCATTTCTCTTTTGTTGATCATCAATTTTTCTTCATAATCTAGGAATGGTTAATCCTTCATTGTATAATTCTGCTCCCTGTGATGATAAATCATGGATAAGGTTATGTTCTTCATGTAGTAGAATATAAGGCCCACTTTTGAGGAAGACGGTCTTTGTGTCCTTTGATTATAAAATTCTACACGATTTTGAGGAAGGCCCAAACATATACCTCCATTCTTCAGACGATCATCCCAATCTACATGCTGGTGAAGAATATCTTGTACAAAAACTTCTTGAATGAAATATAGTGCTATTTGATTATTGTTTGGTAATGCTCTTTCAACTTGAGCAAAGAATCAAAGTATATTTCATGCTAATCCTTTATGTTTCAAGTCAGAAAGCTTTAATGGTGTTGCTTCTTTCACCCTTCTTGTAACTCAAAAGAGAACATAATGAACAAAATGATTTGGACATAGCTTTTTTACTTCTTTCATTGATAATGGTTCTTCTTCTATCCCTCTTGTTTTAAATCGTGGTGCAATAAAAATGTTAACCCCAGTTGCACAAATTGAGCATCATGTTCTCAAAAAATCCTTTGAGATTCAGCATGATCAAGGTCATTATTCACATCTGGCATCCTTGCCATGTTTTACCTTCAAATCTGGAAAACAAAAACATTAATTTTACCTCAAATGAATTGACATAATTTAATCCACATAATTCAAATAATGGATCCACATACTTCAAATGATACCACATCATTTAATCCACGTAATTCAAATGAAACAACATCGGCCCAAACAACTTAATTCAAATGAATCTAGATCATTTAATCCACACAATTCAAATGATGAATCCATGTCATTTAATCCACCAAATTCAAATTGAACCTGCATCATTTAATCCACTCAACTCAAATGAATCCACATAGTTCAAATGAATCCACATAATTCAAATGAATCCACATCATTTAATCCACTTAATTCAAATGAATCCACATCATTTACTCCACATAATTCAAATGAATCCACATCATTTAATCCACTTAATTCAATTGAATCCACATAATTCAAATGAATCCACATCATTTACTCCACATAATTCAAATGAATCCACATCATTTAATCCACTTAATTCAAATTAATCCACATCCTTTAATCCACATAATTCAAATGAATCCACATCATCTACTCCATTTAATTCAAATGAATCCACATAATTCTAATGAATCCACATCATCTACTCCACTTAATTCAAATGAGCCCACATCATTTAATCCACATAATTTAATCCACTTAATTAAAATGAATCCACATCATTTAATCCACATAATTCAAATGGATCCACAAAATTGAAATGAATCCATATCATTTACTCCACATAATTCGAATGTGAATCCACATCATTTAATCCACATGATTTAAATGAATCAACACCATTTAATCCACTTAATTCAAATGAATTCACATAATTCAAATGATACCACATCATTTAATCCACGTAATTCAAATGAATCCACATCATTTAATCCACATAATTCAAATGAATCCACATCATTTACTCCACTTAATTCAAATGAATCCACATCATTTAATCCACATAATTCAAATGAATCCATATCATTTATTCCACATAATTCAAATGAATCCACATTGTTTTCAATATGTACTTTAATTAATTCATGTGTATCTACTTTTTTTAATAGATCTCTATCACATCATAGTTCTAAGGCATATTTGAACTTATAAACCCCATTTCTATCAATGGGGTAACTATCTAAATCTATGTATTTTAAAAGTTGCAATAGGAGTACTGAAATCATATAGGTCTCCTAGCTTTTATTAAATGGTGGAGGGCTAGTGGATATACATTCGGGTGCAATCCACCAGTACTTTCAACTCCACTCATTTCTAGTTGATATTTCAAGATCAGTTAGCTTTGGAAAACTTTTTTTGTTGGCAAATGCATTACTTCCAAAGTCACATAGTCCAATATAAGATTGCTCCCCTTCAAAATGAAACGGGATGTTGCCTAGATGGAGATCATTGTGTGAAATATTACAAGTGTGTAGGAATGACATTGTGTGCAAAAATCCATTCATTAGCTTTTAGATATTTGTCTTCAGTGTTGCCATATCTGCTTTCGTTGTCAAAAAATGGGAACACTCAGTTGGTGGATCACGTCAATTGCCAAGTTCAATAGCTCACATGGGGTGATTTTAGCAACACAGGTAAGTAATAAAAATTCAAAGAGATCATTAATAGCTCAATTACAAACCGTATCCATCATATCCTCAATCATCATATTTGTTCAAGTAAAAACACTTGCATACATATATCTCTTATATGAATGATCTTCGTATATATATATATATATATATATATATATATATATATATATATATATATATATACATTGCATGCAAACTAACCTTCATTTATCTTTATTTAGAATTAGATTGACTTATCCATGGTGCATGTAACATGAACATAAGATAATGCACAAAGACTTATGTAAACAATCACGTGAAGGTACAAATTTATTTCAATAATCTCTTTGATCAAAAATTGAACTCTCAATTGCAATTCATAACCCTATTGTATTAATCTTTTCATAAAATTCTCGATCACAAAAATAGTGCATAGTTGGGGTTTGAACTCATTATCTTTGATTCATAGCCCACACACCCAACCGTTAAGCTAAGAATATGACTTCACATGATTATTGATTGCAGTGGAAACTAATTGCCTATCTAAGACAGTGGATTTTTATGTTCCAAAAAAAAAAACAACACTCCCTAGCAACAAAGTAAAACTAATTGACAGAGTTTTGATTAAGCGAAGCTATGTGTATCGAATAGATTAATGCAAAATACAATTGACTGTGAATCTTTGAAATTATGTGCTCTTCATTGTGCTAATATCAAAGTTGTATGCACGAAAGTACTCTTAGCCCCTCTTTGTCCAAGTATCATCCTCTGAATATTCACAACATCCGGTTCCTTGTACTTCCTTCCTCTATCATCATATGAGTATGTTGCTTATCAATAGCATACACTAAATTTAATCCACAATTGCATGCTCAATTCATCAGTTGGATCCAATTCGATGTCAAACACAGCAAATTCAATTTTTTGAGAGCATTGGTCCATTTACGGTTCACAAAGAAGATGCTTTAACTAATATTGAATAGCATTACACAGTCAGCACATCATGCATATCCATCAGACAACACATCTTCTACGAGAGCAAGAGAAGAAACATAGCACACTCTCAAATTTCTACCACTCGTAGTGGTCACCTCAGAAATAATCTCTAATAAGTCGCTAACTCATATAAAATTGCAAGGATCGTCAAAAATCACCAGAAACTCTCCTCTGTGTTGAATCTCTATATTCTTCGAGTCTTCATATAATCACCCTTCCTCATCTTCAATGAATATTCTTCATGACTGAATGTCCATGCTGTCAAAGAAAGCTGGAGAGAGTTGATGAAGAATGAGGAGTTTCTTGCACATAAATCAAGGAGGGAGAAGGACTCCACCAGACCCCCCGAGTAATCATTAAGCTATCCAAGAACTCCTCTTGAAAACATAATCCAACTATGCGGACGTGATTTCAATGCTATAACAGGAACGGGTAGAACAAGACACAGATGTACAAGGTAGTATGGAGCAACAGATATAGCACAATAGAGAAATTCACAGTGTGGTGATGGAGGTTGGATGATTAGCATAGTCATTAGAATCAGATATGGCAAAAATTGACCCCCTAGACTTCCTAGATGATAGCCATGATGCCCCCCTTCAGAGGAGTTATCTTCTACTTTTATAATTTTGAACTTGTAAATTTAGAAAAAACGTTCCCACTGAGATCGTACAAAAACATGTGCCAAATTTTTTGTCCTAACTTCGCTATTTTTGTTATGATCGAATCATGCATGTCATCTAATGATAAGAATAATATTCTAGAACAAAGGCAGCTCCTCATTTGTGAGAGAATGTGTACGATTCCATGAACTATCTTTATAGCTATAATTAACTCCAGAAGGAATGATTTTTGACTTTGCATAATAATGCTTCATTATTAATCTACATAGTTCTATTCCCCAACTAAGATAGTACTTGTGCTTCACTGGTAATGAATGCACAAGATCTTCTTAAGATAAATGCTTGTATGTAATCATCACTATCTCTCTACACATTTGTAACACAAAGTTGAAGCTTGTTGAATCATTAACTTGCTCTTTACTTCAACAAAACAAACCCCACAGATATGTGCTCTTCACTGCTCCTCCTCCTTCTTCAGTCTTGATCTTCTAATTGATGCCTTGATTCCCCAAACATCCATGTCATAATCTTCGATCTTTTCGCACGGATCCTTCCAAATTCACCAAAAAATTACCATAATATTTGACATGTATCTAGCTATATACATTTGTTGATCATCTGCTCTTGTTTTTTCCATCTTTGGAGGGTAAATAAAGACTTTTAAATGTTGCTAACCAAAATAAAGAGAAAAATTCTCTCCATCATCCACCCCCACCAAACCGGCATAGCATCTTCATGGGTCAAACTAAAAATAAATCATTAAGCAATATCAGATTCTTTTAAGAGAATCAAATCATTTTCAAAATTTTGTTCAATTTTTATGCAAGACTCTGCAGATGAGTTTTTTCATATCAAAATCTGGTTGATGAAAATATCAAATCTAAAGCTCTACTAATAACCATTTTGGTCAACAATTTTTGAATTTAGGTTGAAAATAATTTATAAATTCAGTAGAAATGGTCAAGAAACAAATCATCATCCATTCATTCCAAATTAAATTTCTTTTTATATAAATACTCACATATATACATTCATTCATATCAAAGAAATTCAACTAACTCTACTCATATGAGCATCTACCTTGTTTGCTCAATTTTAATACTAGAAGTATTTTTCACAACTATTCTTCATATTTGCTTCATAATTTTGTTCCATAGACTTCATCAGCGTCAGCTTCATGTAGGTGTAATTCATGATTTACTTTTTTTGGGAGGAAGAAAGTATATAAATTTCATTCATAATAGTTTTTTACATTCGCAACTCTTTTGTTTTAAGAGGAAAGGCTTAACCCCTTATTATGAGCTAAGGATCTAGATGCATGTAGAAGCAAGAATTAGGATTTCACATAGACTTGAGTCATGCATCTACATGCTCATATTTATACAAGTTTACTTTCCTATTTTGAATTGAATTTCAAAATCCATTTGTTCAATCATATCACAACTAAATTTATAAAATTTTGAGACACAAAAATCAAATATTTGTTTTCCTACTTTGGCCAAATGGTTTTACTTCATAATTTGACAAATCCATAGTCCAGATTTTATAATTTTAATAATTCATAAATGCAAATGATATGCATAATATTAAAAACAAGAAATAGATATCTTAGAAAAATACAACCTGAAAATTTAGCTTCATCTTCAATCTTCAAATCAACTTGAAACCAGCTTCAAATCATCTACAAATTCTCTTCAAATCATCTTCAATCATTTTCAAATCCTTATCAAATCACCATCACATTCTTGTTAGAAGATCACCAAAATATAGAAACTCAAGTATAATTAGCTTTCTTCATTGATGTGATTCATAACAAATTTTGTAATTGATTCATATTCTTCAATTGGATTAACGAACAAAAATGGAAAGTATCCTTTTCATGCATTAAAAAAATCTAGAATCAAAACTCTTAAAGAAAATAGTTAATAAGCTTGGAAAAAACTTTAAAACTAGGGAAGGTAATGGACTATACATACCTCTAATCTATCTTCATGAAAATCTTGAATTTCAAATATGATCGAGAAAGAATGTAAAGATAAACACCAACCATATAAACCATGCAGTCAAAGAATTATCATGAATTGTATCACCCCATGATAAAATTTCTTTATAGTCAAAATAGACTTCAACATTAACAAACTCGTTGGGCATCTCATTATTTTCAACATATTCATTCTCATCATCACCCATTTGTGGACCATATTCATACCTATCAAAATTCTCATTCTCATTCTGAAAACTTCCATATGGTTGTGCATTGATATATCTCTCAAAAGCATTTATCTCTTCATTCCCTATTTGTGAAACATCAAAACTTTCATGTCCATATGGATGTGCATTGTGATATCTTTCAAAATCATTTATTTCTTCATTTACTTCCCCTAAATCATTGTATTATGTGCTTATATGGGTAGGACAAGATAAATCAAATAATGCAAACTCATTAAACTCATCACAATATTTATCATTCATTTCATCTTTTTCATTCTCTATGTTTTGATCATCAGATCCATTAATTTAACTCAAGCAATTAAGATGTATAACATTGTCAAATTAAGATGTATAACATTGTCAAATTTCATATAATCTTCCTCATTTGAATAAAAAGAAGGAGAAGCTTTCATCCATTGAGTCACGTTAGCAACATCTTGCATTTCCACCTCTTTTGTAAGAGGGAACCTCTTCCTTTTGATTAATTTGATAAAATTATCTTTGAATTCAATCTTGACAATTGAAAATATCTGCTCAAGTTTCATGGTCACTTGAATTTTCAACAAAATATCATATGATATCTCTTTTGAATCAATTTTCTGCTCAAGATCAGATATTAGAATAGCTTTTGGAGTTCTTTTAAGTTTCTTTAATTGTTTTTGTCAGGTTGTTTTTTCATCATTTTGTTTTTCATCAATAGGAGTTTCCTCCAATTTTTCAGAAGATTTATTTTCATTAGTTTGTTTTGGATCACTTATCATAGGTTGTTTACCTTCTTTAATTTCCGTTCTTCTTTGTTCACTTGTTTTGAACTTTCTCCTTGTTCAAATTGTGCCTTTTTTGTTTTGGTTCTTCTCATTTTTCTCCTTGTAATTCTTCTTCCTAAATCATTTAAGTCTTGTTCATCATCCCATTTTCCCTTCTCTTCAATGTTTTCAATATGTGAATAAATAGAGAATTGATCTATAGGTGAATTCCAAGTAGTCTTTTGTATGATATCATCCCTAGCTTTAATTAGAGCTTCAATAGAATAATTTCTTGTTCCTCTAGATTGATCACTTTCATAATCACTATCTACATACTCTAATTTTACTGCAGAAGACCCTTTTTTTGCTTCAAAAATATTCTCATAAAGTTTTTGCATCCTTCCTTTTCCCCAATTAACAGCTAAAGGAAGATGTGTCCTATAATCACACAACTTCTTGTCAATATCAATGACAAGTCTTCGTTTCTTAGCTTCCTTTAAAGCCTCACAAGTATAGGTGAGATGGTCAGTGGAATCACACCAAAAACATCTCCTAATGTTGGGAGTTCAATGCTCATTAAATTTTGTTCAATTGGTTGGTTGAGGAATAGGTGGAGGTACCATTGGAGGATTAGATGATAAAATAGGTTGAGGAAATTCAATAGGTTGAGTTTGCGTAGAGGATTTATCCTAAGAATTTAGTGCATAGAGTACATTTTGTAAGGAAGACACTTCCTTTGATATATTTGCATGCATCTACATCATATTATCCAATTTATTAAATAAGATTTCAAATTGTAAATCTCTTGGTACCTTTGATGTAGATGTTGATCGTTCAGCCTTTGCAGCTATATGAATCTCTCTAGGTTCATGAGTAGAGGGGAAATTAGGAGATTGATTAGCCACTAATTCATAAAGGAGAGATTGGCATTGCTTCATATGTGCAATTGCTTCAACCACTCCTTTAACAATAGCCCAATTGTCAGTTAGCCCATATCACTTCCTGGTTCCTCAAGCCTTCTCTCAACTTCAATTCTTACATCCGGAGTCAAAATCTTAAGAAAGAATAATACTATGTCTGGAGTAAGGGCTACCCTATCATTCTCTGGTAATTGTGAAAAATGTTGCATAAATTTGCCATGAAGTTGAATAATTGAAACTTGAGGCTTTGGGGCATGAATCCACTTCATAAAACCCTCGCAAGTATGCTCACTAAAATCTTCTAAATAGAACTATTTATGCAGTTGCTTCCTAAATTCATCCCATTTAAGTTTATCATGTGGTTCAATCATGGCCATAACTGATCCTATTGCAAACCTACCTAGGTACATTATCCACTTAGATTCTAGTAAGCCATGAAGCTTAGTTGATTCTTCAAATGTATCTAGATAGTTTGTAACATTTACCCTTGTAAATTTGCCTTTACCTTTTAATAAAGTTTCCACAACCTTTTGTCTTTGGGTTTCATTCATCATATTTTTGAATAATTCATCCATTTGTATTTTTTGATGTGATTTAAAGTGATTATTTTTAATAATTTCTTGAACTTCTTGTTTAACCTGTTTTTTATGTTCAACTACCAGACCTACAAGCCCATTGGTGTCCGGTTTCCTTGCTTTATAATGTCCAAAAGATATGCAATTAAACCAAAAAGTTTGAGAATATGAACAAACCTTACCAATCAAGGCTCAAAGAAGAGGTTCAATAAATGTGAACATGTGAATTTTTTATACATTATTTTTCAATTTTTTTAAATCCTAAATACAACAATTGCTAAGAATATGATATGTATGTGCAATCATTCCTGCTTCAATAGTCGATGGAATAGGTGGTGTGATGAGGATCGCCCATTTGCCATCTCCATTGAGGCACTCAAATCAAGATGATCAGCCCTCTACACCCAATAGATTGCAAGGTTTAGGAATAAGCTTTTGCTCCCAAGGATGATGAAGCAACCGCAACAATCAATTCACGTGTATGCATATACAGAAAAATAAAAATCATATATAGTTGAGTTGTAGTGCCATATCTTCACATTGGGTTCACAAGTGTCGGGACGATGGAAACACTCAGTTGGTGGATCAAGTCAACTGCCAAGTTCAATGGCTCACAGGGATGACTTTAGCAACACAAGTAAAGTAATGAAAATTCATAGAGATCATTAATAGCTCAATTGCAAACCATATCCATCATATCCTCAATCATCATATTTGTTCAAGTAAAAACACTTGTACACATATATCTCTTATATGAAGGATCTTCATATATATTTCACATACAAATAAACCTTCATTTATCTTTATTTAGAATTAGATTGACTTATCCATGGCTCATGTAAAACAAACATAAAATAATGCACAAAGACTTCCATAAACAAATCACTTGAAGGTACAAATTTATTTCATTAAGCTTAGAAAGTGAACTCTCAATTGCAATTCATAACCCTATTGTATTAATCTTTTCATAAAATTCTCAATCACAAAAATAGTGCAAAGTTGGGGTTTGAACTCATTATCTTTGATTAATAGCCCACACACCCAACCATTAAGATAAGCATATGACTTCACATGATTATTGATTACAGTGGAAACTAATTGCCTATCAGAGACAACGGATTTTTATGTTCCAAAAAAAACCAACACTCCTTAGCAACATAGTAAAACTAACCGACAGAGTTTTGATTGAGCAAAGCTATGTGTATCACATAGATCAATGCAAAATACAATAGATTGTGAATCTCTAAAATTGTGTGCTGATGTATTTATCTTTTGGTTGTGCTAATATCAGAACTGTGTGCATGAAAGTACTCTAACAGCTACATCACACATCCCCTCTTCGTCTGAGTATCATCATTTGAATATTCACAACGTCTGGTTCATCTTACTTCCTTCCTCAAATCATCGTATGGTGCATATCTGTCAGACAACACGTCTACATCTATAAGAGCAAGAGAAGAAATATAACACACTCTCCAACTGCTACCACTCTCAGTGCTCATCTCATAAATTATCTCTAATAAGTTGCTAACTCATATAAAATTGTGAGGATCGTCATAAATCACCAGAAACTCTCCTCTGTGTTGAATCTATATTCTCTGAGTCTTCATATAATCGCCCTTCATCGTCTTCAATGAATAGTCTTCATGACTGAATGTCTGCGCTGTCGAAGAAAGCTAGAGAGAGCTGCCGAATTAGGATGAGGAGTTTCTTGAACATAAATCAAGGAGGGAGAAGGACTCTGCTAGACCCCCCAACATTCGTTAAATCATCCAAGAACTCCTCTTCAGAACATAATCCAACTATGTGGCCACGATTTCAATGCTATAAGAGAAACTGGTAGAACGAGATACAGACAAAGAAGGTAATATGGAGCAACAAATATAGCAAAATAGAGCGATGCACAACATGGTGATGGAGGCCGGATGAGTAGCATCATTATTAGAATCAGATATGGCGGAAATTGACCCCCTCGACTTCCCATATGATAGCCACTAGACCCCCCCTTCATACGAGTGATCTTTTCACTTTTATAGTTTTGAGCTTTTGAATTTAGAAAAAGTTCCTGCTGAGATCATACAAAAACATGGGCCAAAATTTTTGTCCTAACTTTGCTATTTTTTTAATGATCAAATCATGTGTGTCATTCAATGATAAGAATAATATACTAGAACAAAGGTAGCTCCTCATTTGTGAGAGAATGTGTACGTTTCTATAAACTATCTTTGCAACTATAATTAACTCTAAAAGGAATGCTTTTTGACTTTGCATGATAACACTTTGTAATTAATCTGTATAGCTCTATTCCCCAAAGAAGATAGTACTTGCGCTTCACTTGTAATGAATGTGCAAGATCTTCTTAAGCTAAATGCTTGTAGGTAATTCTTCACTCTCTCTCTACACATTCATAACACAAAGTTGAAGCTTGTTGAATCATTAACTTGCACTTTACTTCAACAACAAACCCCACAGATGTGTGCTTTTCGCTACTCCACCTCCTTCTTCAATCTTGATCTTCTAATTGATGCATTAATTTCCCGAACATCCATGTCATAATCTTTGATCTTTTTTCCATAGATCCTTCCAAGTTCACCAAAAAATTACCATAGTATTTGGCATATATCTCGCCCTATACATTTTTTAATCGTCTGCTCTTATTTTCTTCATCTTTGGAGGGTAAATAAAGACTTTTAAATGTTTCCAACCAAAATAAGGAGAAAATTTCTCTCCATCATTGTGTCTTTGATACTTCTGCTTAGTCGTATGTTTAAGTACTCTTTTTTCATTTTCTCTAGCCACATGTCTAATGTACCACCATTCCATAGTCTGAAAATGAGACATGGGTTTTTACTATGATGCCTTGCTAATGCAAGTGGACTCATTATTCCACTATGTGTAACATGTAAAACAGTGGCCTCATTCATAGCTTCGTTCTCTCATGTTTGCAAGTCACTGCCATGTAATTTGAATAATTTTATGGCAAAGATTTCATTGATGAATCTTGAGTGGATTATTATGACTTAATGGATCATTCCTTTATCTCCCATATTCACATGTATATCTTTCGCATATGGATCTACTATTGTTGTTATTGTTGGTCTCTTTGCATGTTTTGTAATGTCAAGTCTCACCCGCTTTCCTCTCTTCATTATTTGGTAATGGAAATCAACAAATTTGATTTTGTTGATGAATCCTGGCATTGTGGTGATATCCAATGTCGATGGTTATACAACTTTGACTATTTGTCCAAAGATCTGAGTGAGCTCTTTGGACATTTGGTCATCTAGCACTTGTGATCCTCCTGATACACTTCCAAATTCATCTTCAATATTGATGTATGTTGTTCTAGCTAGTTGTTCAATGAAATCGTTGTAATTTGACATATCCATTGCTATAGTGATTTGGTCTTCTCTCATTCCATACATGTATGAGCAAAAAAAATCTTCCAAAAACTTTCACTTGTGCTTATTTATTTTACTTGCCATTTGTACAAATATAAAAAATAGAATATTAGATAAAAAATAAAATTCTGATTGATATTAAATCTTTAAACACTAATCTAATTCACAAAAGAAATAATAAAAAGTAAGACTCACAAATAAAATGATATATAATTAAATACATTTTACGTATCACATATAAATAGATAAATTAGTAAGTGTATGGATAAGTAGGTCAATATATAAGTAGATGAATGATAGAAATATGGATAGATAGTTAGATAAGTAGATTTATAATTAAATAAAAAGTATAATTATAATCTTGAAGTGAATCTATGTAGCTATTAAGAATGTAAGATTCAAAGAATCAGATATACATAATAGTTCATATTGTCTCATTAATCTATGTATGATTCTTTTCACATGAGTGTATATAACTATTGTGATAGTAAGAGTCAAAGAATCGGACAATCACAATATTTTACATACACCTTGTGACCTACACTGTAATTATGCTCACACAAATCTAAGTGACTATTGTGAGAGTAAGATTCAAAGAATCAATCAATCACAATAGTCTCTATACACTCCCTATACTATTAAGAGAGTAGAATCAATGCAGCGATTCAAACAATCTCAATAGATATATTGCTCAGTCCTGTACTACTATGACTAAGAATTGATGTAGCGAGTCAGACAATCACAATAGTGGTTTATTGTAAACTTGATTCATCAAATTATACAAGTAAGAAACACTTTCAAAAGTCAAACATGTATACTATTGATTATTAAAATACATAAAACCAATCACATAAATACAAATCATACATATGTAAGAGACACATATGTGAATCATAAAATATGCATGACACATAATAAACATAACAATAAAATAGAAAATACCTGAATGATATGGTGAGAAAAGGGCTCTCTAAGTGGTATGGAAGTAAAAGAGCTCTAAGAAGTTGTCAGAAAGCACATGCAAAAACAATCAAATCACATAAATACAAATCATACATATGTAAAAGACGTATATGAAAATCATAAACTATGCATGACACACAATAAACATAACAATAAAATAGAAAATAAATGAAAAAATAGAGCAATACCTGAATGATATGGTGAGAAAAGGACTCTCTAAGTGGTATGGTAGTAATAGAGTTCAAATGGAAAAATATTTTTTTTTTCTTAAAAACAAGTTTTCAATAGGAATATTTTTTATCAAAAGTGCTTTCGATAAAAAAGAACGATTGAAAGATCTTCCAATGTCATGAAGGGCTCAGTTGGCTAGATCAGGCCAACTACCAGTGATCCAAATAGATGATACACACAGGGTGCTTTGGGCAACTTAGGAGGTAGAGTTAAGATATAGACTCTCATAGATAGATAGATGAGATCATGAAAATTAATTAAATAACTTGCACAATCCATCATGATAAAAGAGAATAGAAAAGATAAGTGAGATAGGTGAATTTCATCATATAGGAAATTGGAAATAAGGGAGTTGTGTGAAAACTGGATAGAAATTCATCATCATGTGAAAGCTGGAAGTAGGCAATATAGAGATAATAGATTCATCATGGATCATGTGAGATACGGGAAAAGAAAAATAGGCAAGTTGGAGATAGATGAGATTAATGGGAATCAGAAGAGATAAGTGTGGTGGGAATTGGAAGAAAAGAGGTAGGGGAACATTGGAAATTGATTCATAATAAGTGTTCATATAATTGTAATGAAAATAATGGAAAAATACATGTTACCAATTCATCATTGGTCATAATGTAGACTCATAATGTCCATCAATCCTCAAAATCCTCAAGCATGTGTGTAAAGCCACCTCTACCACCATAGATGTGTGTAGATATCTCCATTACTGAGCCAGTGTAGAGCTCTTCACTTCATAATGTGTATAGCGTCCATCTTCAACTCCTCCAATCTTCAACAACTCCAAATATCTTCAATGCAACCTCCAAGTGCTTCAATGCTATGCTTCTTAAGTGAGAAGTGATGCTCCAATGATGGCTTCTCCTTCCTTCAATGCTAGAACTTCTTGAGATTGGATGCCGCAAGTGATGCTTGGCCTCTTTCTTATATAGTTTTGAGTCTTGTTAAAAAGCAAGTTTCCTTAAAAGCTATGCAAGCGGTCGCCCATGAAAATCATTGCCAAAATTGTTCGCTACAAAAATCTCATCGTAAAAAGCTCATCACAATATTTGATCGCTAAAAAACTCATCACAAAAAAGCTCATTGCAAAAGCATTAACATTGTGCTATTGCCAAGGATTGAACCATCGCCACTTGGGTTTCTTTTTTTGGATAGATTGTTTAAGACCAAGGCGCCCATGTGTTTTTCCTTGAAGAGGGATAAAATACATAATACAAATGGCTACTCTGCCCATGAATTCTTGTGGACCAACTCATATAGCTTCTATAGTTTAAACGTTAGACCATGTAGACTTAATACTAATATATCAAATGAAAATTCTTATCAAGTTCTAGCTTATATCTTTGAGATATCTGAATAATAACTTATGGAGGGAGATCAACATATATCTATTTCCATTCATGAATATTTTTGGCTTTAAGATATTGTAGGGATGGAAATCTCTACGATATTTGCCCCTACTAAACCTGCACATCGTCCTCGATGGGCCAATCCTAAGAATTCTCACAAAAACAATATCAAAACTTCTTTTTTTCCAAAACTTTAAATTCAAGATTGTATACTTATTGAATGCAAATGGAATTTGTTTGCCTGACATGACAATTTCATATCAAAATTGGACTATTAACCTTTTTCATTCAACAAATACTTGGAATTAAGTTCAAAATATAATCATAAATTTGGTTGAGGTTTTCAAGAAATAATTGTCCTCATCTACTCTTTCAAAGTCAATCATTATTTTATATAAATATTTGCATGCAATGCACTTACACAAATTCATGAAATTCTACTAGTTCCACTCATGCATAAATCTGCCTTGTTATGCCCAATATGAGTATAATTGGAAGTGATTTCAAGGCCACAACCAATTCTTCATGTCTTTTCGTCATTCAGTTCATGATTTTCTTCATATTTCTTCACTTTATCAGCAACCATTCATGTACTGGATCATAATTTTGTAACTTCTACTTTTTTGGGGTGAAAGAAAGTATAAACTTTTGTTTGTTAAAATTTATTATAATATTCATAACTTTTTTGTTTATAAATGAAAGGCTTAACCCCCATTGAGAGGAAAGGATCTAGAGGAATGCATAAGCGGGAACTAGGATTTCAAATGGACATGCTTATCATGCATAAACATACTCCTATTTATATGAATCAAATCAATCTTTCAACTTGAATTTCAAATTCAAATTGCCCTATCTTTTCTTGACCTTATTTATAATAGTTTCAAACAAAATTACAAGCAATTGCATTCCTACTTGAGTCAAATTTCGCTCAATTTGAGATCATCATCAGCCATTTTTTCAATTTTTGAAATATAAAATTTGAATGCAAGGTATGCAATGCAATGAAAAAAACATTTGTACAAACAGAAAAGAATAGATACAACCTGATCATTTTTGTTCTTCTTCAATCATTTCTTCATCAATCTCATAATCATCTTCATCCCTTTTCTTAAATAATTTTACCTTTTTTCTTGCAATCAAAGTTTTTAGTGGAGTTTTGTCTAATTCACGTAGAGCATATGTCCCATTTTCATGTACTTTTGTAACAACATAAGGTCAAAACCATCATGGTTTTAATTTCCTTCTTATATCATGGTTTTAATTTCCTTCTTATATCATGGTTTTAATTTCCTTCTTATGTGATTTATCAAAGTACTTCTTATTTTTCAATCTTGAGTCTTTCAATTTCGTAATAGCATCATCAAGTTTCTCATTCCCTTGTTCAAGTTGTTTTATGCTTAAAGCCAATAACTCATCAATAGATAGATTATCATTCCAAGGTAGAGTAGACCATGTAGGAATTTGTGTAGGAATAGGAAAAATAGGTTTTTGACAAAACATTAGTTTAATAGGCATGTATCATGTTGCCCTAGTGCAAGTCATTCTATCAACCTATAATACAAAAGGTAAATATCTAGGCCATTATTTCAAATCATTACAACAAGCTTTAGAGATCATTTTCACAATTGGTGAATGATCTCTTTCTATTTTCCCATTAGCCTTAGGGTTATAAGCAGTCATAAGAGACAAGTGAATTCCATGTTGTGAAAAGAAATTTCTAACCTTTTGAGCATCTAATTCTCACCTATTGGAAACTACTTTTTCAATGTATCCAAATCATGAAATCATATCCTCTAAGTAAGAATTTTCATACATTAGATCGTAGTGCTCAACCTTCTACATGGTTTGTAAGATCTTCTCTTGCAAGTACAATATATCTCATCTTATCAATACCTTTAGGCATGGTCACAAGTTCAACTACCCACTTATAGTTAATACAAGGAGGAAAGGTTGGATGCAAATGATCCTATGTCTCATAGATGAATGCATTTGACATGTAGTACAATTGTTTACAATCCTTTACATTGGCATAGATTCTTGTCCACCAATAACTTTCTCTAATCTTTCAAATATAGCCATGATCCCTTTATATCCACCCCATAATGTATCATGTAAATATCTCATAACTTGCATTTGAAGTTGCTTCTTTCCTAGTACTCTTTGTGGTATTTTAACTTTCCCCCTAGCATGTCTCCTAATAAATCCATTGTTTAAGAAAAAATTGAAAGATGTTTTTGAATCTATTTATTGACCAAGTAGGTGACTTTTCTAGAGTACTAGGGTATCTACCAATATCTTTCCACTCTCCTTCATAATCATTATCATTAAATCGTTCATAGTCATACACTTGTGGATCATAATTAATTAAATTTAGATCAATTTCTGCTGCATTATCAAAATCATCTTCAAACTTAGCTCTAGAAAGCATATTAGCAACAATATTAGATTTTCCAGCAATATGAACTAAAACTGGATTTATAAATTTAATATAAGATATCCATCTCAACTTTGCAATATCAGGTGATGAACAATTTTCAATCATACCAATAAGTGGTAAACAATCTGTCTCAACAATCACATTGGCTCTTATGAAATATTCCTTATCAGTCTTTAAAGATGTGGCTAAACCCCAAAGCTCCCATTTGATTTGTGAGTATTTTCGTTGAGTTTCATGCAAAAATTTAGCACCAAAACTGATATATCTTTCCCTCTTCATCATCTTGACCAATAACCCATCCTATACCTATAGGACTAGTGTCTATAGTCAAAATAATGGTTATATTATCTGAATAGTCAACTCTTTTCAAAATAGGAGTGTCAATTAGTAGTTTTTTTCAATTTTCTCATGGCTTTAGAATGTTCATTAGTCCATATGAACTTTCTATTCTTCCTCAATAAATCATAAAGACAATTAGCAATATGCACAACACAAGATCCTACAAATCTTCTCACCTCGCTAACATTGCTACAAGTCTCAAAAATCTTGTTTATGGCATCAACTTTAAGTGGGTATGGCCTCTGACCATAGTGACTATAAAGTGTCCAACAATGAGTACTTCATTGACACCAAAAATAGATTTCTCGATACAAAATGTTAGATCAACCTCTTCAAATCTTTTGAATATTTTCTCACAATAAAAAATATGGTCAATAATAAATTTTCTACATCCTAAAGAGTCTAGGGTTTCATCTTTTAACATAATCAACTTTTTGTTCAATTTCAGAGATCAAAATTGCCGTAGGAACTCTTTTTTGCTTCTTTTTCTTCTTATCACTTTGATTCTCATTTTTGTCAAGGTTTTGGTCATTAGATTTTTTTTATTGTTCACTCATCATAGGTTTTTTACCTTCCTTTATCTCGCTTCACCTTTGTTGATTAGACTTAGACCCTTCTTCTTGCTCAAAATAGACTTTCTTAAGTTCATCATTTGATTGTTTCCTTGTCACTGATCTTTCAGAATCATTTTCATTTTGTTTCTCATCTCTTTTCCTCTTCTCCTGGCACTATGAGAATAGGTAGAAAATTGGTCAACTGGTGAATCCCAAGCCGTCTTTTGCATTATTGCACCTCTTGCCTTAACTAGAGATTCTATGGAATAATTTTTAGTCTCATTAGATTGGTTAGAGTCCTGATCACTATTATCCATTCTCTCTATTTTTATAGCAGAGGACTTTGAAAGATTCTCATATAGGTTCTTCATACCCCCTTTTCCCCAATTGACAACTAAAGGTAAGCGATATTTGTAGTCACATATTTTTTTTTATCAATGTCGACCACAAGCTTTTGCTCTTTACCTTCTTTCAAAGCCTCACATAAGTATGTAAGATGCTTAGCGGAATCACACAAAACACACCTCCTAGCATTAGGGCTTTGCCTATTATTAGTATTGCAAGTCCTTTGGAAAGTAGGGTGAGGAATTTTTGGTTGAGTAGTTTGAGGTACATCTGGTTGAGAACATCTAGAAAGGACTTCTAATTGAAATTCTTCATGCAATCAAGATGAAGAAGTTACATCAACTTTTGCAGTGGTATGAATCTCCCTATGTTCATTTAGATGTGGCATACTAGAGGGGGAAATAGGTGTTTGCTCATAAAGCATAAATTTTCTTTGTTTCACATGAGCAATATCCTCAACTATCATCCTTACAGTAGCCAAGTCATCAGTTAAACCATAACTCTTCCTTGGCTCTTCAAGTCTTCTCTCAACTTCCACTCTCACATATGGACTCAAAATTTTGAGAAAATTGATAACAATATCAAGTGTGAGAGAAGTCCTATCCACTTTTGGGAGTTGAGAAAATCTTTTCATAAATTCACTATGGAGTTGTGTAATAGATGTCTGAGGTTTGGGTGAGCTTATCCACTTCATAAATCCTTCTCTACTATGTTGACTAAAGCCTTCAATGTAGAAATCTTTACGAATTTGCTTTCTAAACTCTTCCCAAGCTAAGTTTCATGTGGATTGCAATTGTAGTAACCATAGATCTGATTTCCAATCGCTTCAATATGAAATCAATTTATCATCAGCTAAGCCATGAAGTTTAGTTAGATCCTCATAAACATCTAGGTATTCAGTCACGTTCACTTGTGTGAATTTTCCATTTTCTTTAAGTATCACTTCCTTTTTACCTTGACTTTCACTCATCATTTTTTTTTAGATCTTCCATTTTGAATCGATATTCAAGTCTTGATTGAACTTTGATTTTCTTGACTATATCTTCAACTTGAGATCTTAGCATTACTTTGTGATGTGCAATTAGTTTACTTATGTCATCCCATGCTAGTGTAATGTGTGTTTAAGAAAAAAATGAAGAACTTGAATTGTTGGTACCTGAATTGAGCTTGAGATTGTAACTCTTGATTTGCCAAATGTTGTGGAATAGGTTCACGTCGGGTTCACTTGTCGTGACAGGATGAGCTGGGTGGATTAGGCCAACTGCCAGCGTTCTAAATAGACTATACACGTAGGGTTCTATGGGCAACTTAGGAGGTAGAGTTCAAATATAGACTCTCAAAGATAGACAAATGAGATCATGGAAATTAATTAAATAACTTGCACAATTCATCATGATAAAAGAGAATAGAATAGATAAGTGAGATAGGTGAAATTCATCATATAGGAGATTGGAAATAAGGGAGTTGTGTGAAAACTGGATAGAAATTCATCATCATGTGAAAGATGGAAATAGGCGATATGGAGACAACAGATTCATCATGGATCATGTGAGATATGGGAAAAGAAAAATAGGCAAGTTCAAGATAGATGAGATTAATGGGAATTAGAAGAGATAAGTTTGGTTGGAATTGGAAGAAAAGAGGTAGGGGAACATTGGAAATTGATTCACAATAAGTGTTCATACAATTGTAATGAAAATAATGGAAAAATACATGTTACCAATTCATCATTGATCATAATGTTGATTCATAATGTCCATCAATCCTCAAAATCCTCCACCAAGCATGTGTGTAAAGCCACCTCCACCACCAGAGATGTGTGTAGATATCTCCACCAATTAGCTAGTGTAAAGCTCTTCACTTCATAATGTGTATAACCTCCATCTTCAAGTCCTCCAATCTTCAATAACTCTAAAGATGTCCAATGCAACCTCCAAGTGCTTCAACGCTACACTTCTTTACTGAGAAGTGATGCTCCAATGATGGCTTGTCCTTCCTTCAAAGCTAGAACTTCTTGATTGGATGCCTCAAGTGACATTTGGCCTCTTTCTTATATAATTCTAATTCTGGTTGAAAAGAAAGTTTCCTTAAAATCTATGCAAGCAATCGCCCATGAAAATCATCGCCAAAAGTGTTCACTACAAAAATCTCATCGTCAAAATCTCATCACAATATTGATCGCTAAAAAGCTCATCATAAAAAATCTCATCGCAAAAACATTAACATCGCACTATTGCTATCAGACATTGATCCACAAAGATCGTGACATTGATCCATAGGGATCAATCCATGTGTGTGAGGGACAAGGGCCGGCTAGCCAAGGTCTCAAGCTCAAGGGATACCCTTTTTGGTAGCAATGGGGATAAGTGTTGCATGATGGCCACATGTTCACACTAGACTATTCCAGAACATTGCTATTTTTAGAGTACAAGAGGGTATATATGGATGGGAGGAGAGACACACACACACATCAATCAAGTAATTTCTATCACTTGGTATCAGAGCCACAAGGATTTCTCATCCTTTTTTTTCTCTGCATGAGATTTTTCAATCGTTGTCATCCATCATCGTCCGTTCGATTGCTTTTCGTCGTCATCTGTTCAGTTGCTTTCTCTGCAGAGCAGGTGATAAAAGAAGAGGCAGAGAGTCCATAGGACCCTCCCCACCAAGCGTTTACAGATCTTGTGAGAATGCTAGCATTCAAACCATGGAGACCTTCTTTGAAGACCTCGACATGCAAGGATGCATGTGAAGTATGCCCGCACAAAGCGCGCTTGTCTGGAGGAGGAGGCTCTGCCCGAGCGTGTCAAGTGTTGCCCACCACAAAGAGAGACTTTTGACATCTTTTCTCCTCCTGTTATTGGGAGAATAAGCGAACTCTTGGCTTATCTATACCGGCTTGTAAGTGCTTAGCACTATGTACATGGGGTAGAAGCCTCACGTGCACGTTGTCCCATTGTGAAGAAGCACTCAGAGGAAGGGAGTATTACAATATATAAATTCGCTTGTGCATTGTTGAAGAGAAGCTCAATTTCAAGTGTAACTAGGGTTTCTATTTTTTGGGCCCTAACTTGGGCATATTACCTCCAATTTTGGAGATTTTTGTTGCTGTGGAAGCTCTCTCAGAGCTCTTTGCAGTGACTAGCTGGAAGCCGTAGTTTGAGTCAGTCTTAGCTAGCTTTAAAGCTTGGAATTTAACATTCATGTTCAACAACCCTCTTTCGAGCATCATTTTGAAGCACAACTTTTTGGGAGAGACTTGGAAAGCTATTGCGATGGCATGTGGACTATCTTCAGCACCTAGACACACCTGCAAGTTACTTTTTGAACCTCTAGATAAGTCTCTTGTCAATTTATATGCATTGTTGCTCTCTTTTTGCATCATATTGCATATAGAACATGCAAATTTTGCATAGTACCTAGAGTATATGGGTAGTTTAGATGTGGACTCGTATTGTACAGTGCATGTATTCTTCTTTGCAGGGATAGGTAAGTATTTTCTTGTAGGTTAGCAAGGAAAGAAATATAAATTTTTCAGGGTGTGTAATCCCCTGCCATCTATTTGTAGTTAGATCGTGCCTGTTGGCACCGTTATCATGGAAATTGCTTGTTGAATGCTTGGTATAATTTTTTTTCCACTTTTCAAAATTGCACTGTTATGTTGCCAAATTTTTTAGAAAATTAGTATGCATATGCATTCAAGACTTCAAAACTAACAGGTGGATCTTTAGGCTTCCCGAGAAGGAGTGGTTTAAGTATATTAATGCGTCTTGGTCAACCCATGAAGCAGCGGACTATGATCTCATGAATGAGATAGAGGACGAATTAGTCAAGATAAGGGGTAAGTATGCCACGGGTTTTAGAAAGAAGATGGGAACACTGGTGTTCCGAAAACTAATGGAGGAATATTTAAGATAGTGTTTGTACAAAACGCCTAATCCACTGAAGGGAGTACACTTTCTTAATGGAATATTGGTGGAGCGAGGCGGGCGGTGGAAGCTTATTCTGCCAGACCCAGAACAGTGGTCCTTCCACCAATGTGGTATAGCCTATGATGAGTGTACACGACTCACTCAAGTTCAAAAAGGTTTTTTGTTAAGCTTGACCAACGGGGACCCGCTTAAGCTTAATGTTAAAAGGGCCTACTTAGGGCTCTTATTCACACTTGATAACAGCGAGCAGTTTTGTCTTTACTTGTGGGGCCCTGGAGCAACGGGTAAATCGACCTTTGTACAACTATTGGAATACATTCTAGGGGAGGCTGTCTGTATGTTAGACATATTAAGATTGACCCATCGTTTTGAAATGAGAGCTCTTCAGGACAAGGTTCTTATTACACTTCCAGATATACCCCTGAAGGTGAACCACGCTCAGTGTTCTTTGATCAAAAGAATGATATTGGGGGATAAGATCGTTGTTGAGATAAAAAATGGTAGCATATATGGAGTGACAGTAACTGCTCTGCTACTAGTAACATCTAATTATCGTTGGTTGGCTCAAGATCGGACCAGTGGGTTTAGAAGGCGTATACTCCATGTGCTTACGCCTAGGGTAGCCTCCCAAAGAGATCCCTTCTTGTTAAAGAAACTAAAGGTAGATATAAGTGGATTGATTAATTGGGCTTTAGAGATGCTAGACGAGAGGGCCCGAATAGGACATAGTGTAGAAGCAATCAACGAGGTTTGCGGAGGGGGGCAAGATAACTCAGGCATTTTGGAATGGTTGTTTACCAAAGTCAAATACAAGCCAAGGAGTGAACTCTACTTGGGTGCAAAAAATGTGCCTCTTGCGGGGAGTCTCTATGAATCATATCTACGATACGTGGACGCACAGGGGATTGAGCCCATATCCTACTATTCCTTTGGGGACGTGCTGGACGACACGTTGAGGGCTATAGGATATCGAGACATTGTTACTAAGCAAAGGGTGTAGGGAAGAGTGGTTGTGGGCATTAGCTTTCATGAGGGAGATCTCATTAGGAGGGATCTGAGGTCGGCTGTAGTCAAGGAACTTATGGAGGCGGAGCCCTGGGAGGGATTTTGGGAGGATAAGGAGGTGTTTGATAGGGTCAATAATGAGGGAGGGGAGGAGAAGACAACAGAGGATGAGGTAAATTATGAGAGAAAGGTCGACGACATACCTAGTCTTGAAGGGGAAGACGAAGATGTCGATTATGTCGATTGTGAAAACACTCGTGAAAATTATGTGGGTGGTGGTTTTTACACCCTTTGTTTTGACGAGGAGAACGAGGATGTCGATTATGTCGATTGAGGTAGATCTCGTAAAAAAAGAGGTGATCAAGAAACAACAGCGGAGGTTGTCGTAGAGAGTGGATGCAAAAAAGAGAATGAGGACGGGATGTCTTCAGGGATGCACCTCCTCTTAGGTCCTCCAAGGTCCCCTCTAGAAAGGGTGGAGTGGGGTGACCTCCTAAGGGAGAGGTTGGGAGACCTTACAAGAGAGGAAGAGGAGAAGATGAGGGACTTTTTAGAGAGGCATCCCAGATTAAAGCAGATGTTTTTATTCCTACGGGAGGACTGGACCGAGAGCCAATATGTAGAAGAGGCGGGTAAGATAATATCGTCTGATGAGTCGGCCAAGGAAACTATTGACCAACTATACACCTTTCTGGAGGGGGATAGCAAATGCATGTGCTTAGGTCTCCCCCCCAAACTTGTGCATACCACTACTATGGCGGGCCTAGCTTACCCGCTCGCATCAGAAATTGAGAGTAGTCTTCAAGCATTGAAGAGGTCACCCACACTCTATGGGGAGCTAATGGCTACCCTTAATGACGCGGCGAAGAACATCGTAGAGACGAGCTACATGCTCTTTAGACTGTTTCGGCGTCAGGGTAGCACCTACTTTAACCGTATGTGTCCTGTCAAGGAATTATTTGCGACGTCCTACAAAGATTCCCCTTGCTATCCTAGGCTGATCCCCCTGAATTTAGGGGGATCAGGTACTATCTCTTGTCTCCGACGAGATTGCAAAGCGGTTATTCGAAGATTGATAGACAAATTTCTTCTTCCCAACAATTTAGTACTTTTTGAAATTGATATGGTTGCTTGTCACACTGGTATTTATGCGGGTCTGGCTGGACTATTATCGGCCCCCCATATGTGGGAGGCATACAATACTGGCCAGTTTTGGTCTCACATCATGCATAAATGGGGAGATGAAGTTCCTAAGAAAATTCTAAAAGCAATCTTATATTTTGGCCTAAACAGTGCTAGTCTTAGAGGGAAAGGGTTTATACGCTCAAAAGTAAAAGGAATTATATGGCCAAGATGGTCTATTTTTCGAGCAGTTTCTCCAGAAGGTACTAAGTCACCCCATCCTTTTGGAACTGGCCCGATTTCAGTCAACCCTTAGCCAAAGAGAAATGATTTATCTCCCCTCACGGGTACAGCCTTACTATGGAAAGATAGAAGAAGAGCAATATGGAAAGCGTGGTGGCAGCAGGTACCATGAAGGACTCTTATCCTCCCGTATATTGGCATCCCACAAAGTGGTCTTACTGACATACCTTGTTGATTACCTCTGTAGTAATGCTCTGGGTATTACTATTAGTTTGGAAAATGATGGTCTTCTCTTCCTTACCCGGAAGAACTGATGTGACGAAGTATTTCCCATAACCTAATATGAACACAGCACCATCATCCCCTTCTAGGAGAGATACACTCATGGAAGAGCACCCCATAGATACCATGCAGATCATGAGTAATAGGATTACCAATTTAGAGAGCACTCTCCGTGATATCTTGGCACACGCCAATGGGTCCAAAAAAGAGGAAGAGGTGCCTAATCTTGATTTGCCAAGGATGGACATAGATGCTCCATATGAGTATCAAACTCTAGAAGTCCCCAGTGAAAGCATCCTAGTCAAAGAGGCCAGATGGCAGCTTAAGGATCTTAAGCCACCTAGATATCATGGTTCGACTAGTGCTAGGACTGTCGATGCTGTTGAGCAGTGGCTCAACAAGTGGGAGCAATGCTTTCGCTTGTGCCATATCATGGATGATAGGCACAAGATTCAACAGGCTACATATAACCTTATGAACATTGCCCATAAGTGGTGTTGTAAGATCGAACAAGATAAGAAAGAGCTCAAGACTTGGGATCAATTCAAGATCTTATTCTATAATAATTTCATACCTCCTGATGAGAGTTCTAGAGCACTAGGCACTTGATTCTTCATCAGTCAAAAGAATCAAACAGTTCAGGAGTATAGAGAGGTACTTCTTAAAGTGCCTAATACTATCCCATAGTTTCTCCAGGTCCACAAGTTCATCTTGGGAAGTAGGGAAACTATTAGACCCTTGCTGAGGAAGGAGAGATGCAAGTCCTTGGCACATGCCATGGAAATGGCCTTAGTTTATGAGGACGGACATAGGGGCACAGGCTTCTGGGGTCAGAGGTCCTCATGGTCTAAGGTCAACGACCCTTGCACACATCTACTCCTGGCTTGATTAGTGTAGAGCCTTCTAGAGAGGCTAAGCAAGTGCATATGATCAAGATAGTTGCAGGAGATAAGAGAAAAGTGTCTCCTCTAGCTGAGAGGGTTTATAATAAGTGGATAGCTACCCCTCAGTAGAAAGCAAAGGCAATGAAAGAAGGATTATGCTATGGGTATCTAGGGTAGCACTTGTTCAAGGACTATCCTAAGAAAAAAAAGATAGTAGTCACCATAGTCATAAATCCTACTCAGGCAGGGACTGATGATAACGATGAGGACTTTGGAGATCCTCTATCACCGCTACCATCTCCCATGGTCGCACAATGCACAATGCAACTGGCTAGTGCATGAACAGGAGCTGTATGCAGTGGTGCATGCACTTAAAGTCTAGAGACACTATCTTTATGGTGCAGACTTTAAGGTATACACAGATCATCATACAATTAAGTATTTTTGTAGCCAGCCAGATCTTCGAGGTAGAAAAGCTCACTGGGCTGAGCTCATGTAGGAGTTTCACATGGAAATCTTGTATAGACAAGGAAAAGAGAATATAGTTGCTGATGCATTATCACGGATAATGTACCAAATGAGCTTTACAGTTCCAGAAAGCTCATTGCTTCAAGAGATGAAGGAAGCACAAGTTGAAGATCCACATTTGTTACATATTATTAGAGCCATCAGTGATGATTCTATTATAGGAGACGGGACAGTTCCAACTATTTCTTCCCCTAGCAAAGCAAACAAGCCCATTCTATATTCCAATTTCTCACAAGAGAATGGAATGGTCAAACGAAAAGGAAAGATTTGCGTACTAGATTCCTAGGATTTGAGAAGAAAAGTCATGCATGATAACCATGATGTGCCTTGTCCAGGACATCCTGGTGTTGACAAGACAATATAGCTTGTTATAAGAACATTTTGGTGGCCTAGATTAGCGAGAGATGTCCACACTTATGTTCAACTATGCTTTATGTGTCAAGTCAACACAGTCGAAAGGGTAAAGACACAAGGTCTTTTGCATTCTTTACAGATTATAGATCATAACTGGGACAGTGTATCCATGGACTTCATAGTTGGGTTATCGCGGACCCAAAGGAAGTAGGATACTATCCTAGTTATGGTAGAAAGATTGAGCAAGATGGCTCATTTCATACCCACGTAGGAGACGATAGAAGCTCCACAGGTAGTAGAGTTGTTTATCTAGCATGTCTTTAGATTGCATGGGTTACTGAAATCTATAGTTTCAGATAGGGATGTTAGATTCACATGACACTTCTGGAAGTTTGTATTTGACAAACTGAAGGTATCATTACAAATGAGTAATGGTGATCATCCTCAGACAAATGGTCAGACCGAGGGGATCAACCAGATACTCAAGGACATGTTGAGGGCATATTTGTCTAAGAGACAGACAAATTGGGATAGTTATTTGCCACTAGTTGAGTTTGCTTATAACAATAGGCCTCACAAGGTGACAGGTATGTCTCCTTTTGAGATGAACTATGGCATGAATCCCAATGCTCCCAGTACCATAGGCATGCCAAAGAAATGCCCTAGTGCTTCGGAGTTCTTAGCGAACCTCCAAGAAAATTTAGAAATAGCTAAAGCCAAGATGCAGCAAGCCGCTGATAGGGCTAAAGTGTATGCTGATAGGAAGAGATCTCTTGGATCCTTTGAGGAAGGAGACAAAGTCTTTCTTCAGGTACTAGCTAGACCAACTTCAATCTCCACAGGCAAGTGTAGTAAGCTTTGCCCAAGGTTTTGTTGACCTTGGAAGATAGTTAAAAAGCTAACTGAAGTTGCATACCGATTAGAGCTTCCTCTAGATTGCCGAGTCCATCCAGTGTTCCATGTTAGTAAACTTTGGAAGTATATTTCTAGGGAGGATAATCTAATAGAGGGTATTGTTTCTTTGAAGGAAAGTGATAGCACATATCATTCTTCAGACATGATACTAGATCGGAGATAGAAGCAATTGAGGAATCGTGTCATCCAAGAGTATCTAGTAGCGTGAAGAGGATTACCACTTACTGACTCTACATGGGAATTAGATGCTCTGGTTCGCATGTACTGTCCCTCTCTTTAGAAGTGGGAGAGAGTGTTAGACATTTATCCATAGGGATCATGACATTGATCCATAAGGATCAATCCATATGTGTGAGGGACATGGGCTAGCTAGCCAAGGTCCCAAGCTTGGGGGATACCCTAAGGTACTTGGTAGTAATGGGGATAAGTGTTGCATGACAGCCACATGTTGACACTAGAATATTCCAAAACATTGCTATTTGTAGAGTACAAGAGGGTATATATGGATGGGAGGAGAGACACACACACATCAATCAAGTAATTTCTATTAACTGCCAAGGATCGAACCATCACCACTTGAGTTGCTTTTTCTGGATTGATTGTTTTAGACCAAGGTGCCCACATGCTTTTCCTTGAAGAGGGATAGAATACATACTACAAATGGCTACTCTGCCCATGAATTCATGTGGACCAACTCATATAGCTTCTGTAGTTTAATCTTTAGACCATGTAGACTTAATGCTAATATATCAAATGAAAATACTTATCAAGTTCTGGATCATATTTTCAAGATATCTGAAGAAGAAACTTATGGAGGGAGATCAATGTATATCTACTTCCATTCATGAATATTTTTGGCTTTAAGTATGGAAATCTCTATGACACCGATCAAAAGTGTTTCGATCAAAAATATGTGTGTGTCTGATTTTTTATTTGCATTTATTCAGAAATCTTCGAATAAAACAAACATATTTGATATTTTTCCATTGTTTGGTTGAATAAATGCAATCTAGGGTAGAATCATGAAAATGCTTGGATTTCAAGGGGTAAATGGACCAAAATGAGCATAGAATCATGTGCAACTTGGCATCAAAGAAATGTTTCCTAGGCCTATGGATGTGAAAGGTATGATGAGATAAGTACTAATTCCTAAGATTGAAAAAGAGGATAGAAAAGTAGATGATTCTACAAAAACTCCTAGACCTATATAGAAGGCTTGCGTAGTCGTTTTTTCCATGAGGATTTACTATATACAAACTTACAAATTGGGAAGTTACACTTGCGTAGTATACATAACCTTAACAATACTGATCAAGTTTTGTAGTGATCCGAGAAAGTGAGCCAAGATGTGTTGGCAATGCACTTCAACAAGCAACGACTTGGTTTGACAACAATTGTTTGAGTTCAAGGGGTAGGAACATACACAAATAGCACAAGGAAGACCATTAACTTTGGGAGCACAAGGAAGACCATTAACTTTGGGAGCACAAGACACAATGTATTATTGATTGTGAAATGTGCAAAGATAAAAATTCTTTAGGTTTCTAGGCATATATAAAAGTTGGTGGAGAAAAAAATCCTAAAGAGGACAAAAAGTTCCCTTATGGTCTTAATTCCCAAAATAACTAATAACATCAATGCCCAAGTTCTAGATACATCCCTCTATTGATGATAAATATGGGATCTTTGCTTTCACGTATAGTTATTTCCTTGAGGATCTCTTGATCATATCTTTGTTGTGTCATGAAGATAATGTCTTCGTTCTCATAGAGACAAATGCTTTTAAAAAATGCATTGGGCGCAAGTATCATTTCAAAATTGAATTATAATAATTTTAAGTTGTAATAAAGTGATAGGTAGGAGATGGTTGAACCACACCCTTGACAGATAGGAGATGGTTGAACTACACCCTAAAAGAGAGGATTAGGTAGTAATCCTCAACCATGGCTTTTGGGGTAAGTGGTTAGCCCATCACATTCCATGGCTTTTGGGGCAAGTGGTTAGCCCATCACATTCCTAACCAAGAAGTTGTGAGATCAATTCCTTACATTGGTATCAAATCCTAGGAAGTAGGCTTGGGAAAGGTGGATTGATCTAATGGCCTCTAAAAAAAGTGCTTGGGCATCGTCTATATGAAAGGGTATAAAGTTGCGCGCGTCGCTTTCACAAGTTATCCTAACAATGATTGAGGTGTATCTCTCAATCCGTAGGTCGGATTGAGGCATGCAATATGCCGTTGGAAAGCTCTCGGAACGAACTTTCCAAATCTATTGAGCTAGCTTGGAAGTGTGAAGTCATTGGGAATCCTTGGGTGACACTTGATTGAGTGTTCAAGATATCGAACATGGATGAGAACAAGGTTCAAGACTGAGGTTGAGAACAAGAGCTCAAGACACCAAGGTTGCGAACAAGAAGGTTCAAGACACCAAGGTTGAGAGCAAGGGTTAAATAGACCAAGATTGTGAACAAGTTTCAAGAAACTGTGTGAGGTTGAGGACATCAATTCAAGGGCACCTAGGGAGTTCAAGGGGCTGATCATTGAGGCTAGAGGGATACAAGAGTAGATCATTGAGGACAATGATCGACCAAGGGGGGAAGAATGTAATAAAGTGATAGGTAGGAGATGCTTGAACCACACCCTTGACAGATAGGAGATGGTTGAACTACACCCTAAGAGAGAGGATTAGGAAGTAATCCTCAACCATGGATTTTGGGGCAAGTGGTTAGCCCATCACATTACTAACCAAGAGGTTGTGAGTTCAATTCCTTACAGAAATCCTCTATGATATTTCTTCATAACTTCGTTTTATAATTAGATCACCAACTTAAATAAACACTATTATATACTTATTATGACATGTTTGAACATACGATTTTGCATAAAAAGTTTTATATTTGTAATAATGTTATCCCTAAAGAGTTCATCTATCCTTTGTTATGATGCATTTCTTGATTGATCCACATACTTTACATTATATATGTGGTACTCAAACCTTGATGTTTTTGGTACGTATACATCCTCTTTGAAATATATATACTTGGATCCATATCCCAAGGTATAACTTCATCGATTCTTACAAAACTTTTTTCTTTTTCACAACGACCTACATTGAGGATCTCCCAATTCCTTCACTAAATTTTGCAAGTTCCATGATGTTATGAAGCAAAGAAGGATCCAAAAAGCAATGGGCACCCCAGGAATGTGCACATATGCACATTAGTGCATTTGTAAAAAATAAAGTAAGCTCAAGAGCTTGAGGTTAAAGACCTCATGAAAAAATGGAAATAGACATGGAAGCTACACATGGAGATAAGTGCAGCCTTCATTTAGTGCATGTTGGAAACTAAGATAGGGAGCCTTATTCATAATTTAAAAACAGAATCACATAACTTTTGCCCTCTTTGAGAATTTATTGTGCCTCTTCATTAGTGAGATATTTTTTAACTGTACCTTGTGATTTTACTTGTACAACACTAGTATTAGAGCCATCTCTTGATACTTGTGTGTGTAAGTATTTTCTAGGAAGTTAAATGGCTTATATTTTTATCTTCTAGCTCACCTTGTGAGGTAGAAGAGAAAAGTAGAATTCATATGATAAGGAGGAGAAATTGTTCATTTTATTTATCTTCAAACATTATCAAATTGAATTGATCCTATGAGGTAGAACTTCGGCCTTGAAATTTTTGGATTTTGAGGTGACCAACACACCTATTGAGGCTATTGATTTTGGTGGATTCATACTAGAAGGAAGAAAAAGAAACAATTTATTTCTCTCCCAGTGGACAAACCTTGTCCACTTATATTTATGAGCTTAGATAAAACTATTTAAAGGAAAGTGAAGAGGAACTCACCAAAAACCAAGTAAGCACTTATATTTATGAGCTTAGATAAAACTATTTAAAGGAAAGTGAAGAGGAACTCACCAAAAACCAAGTAAGCATCGACCTATGATGATCATGTGCCACTAGGGTAAATGATATTGAATGATATTGAAGCCAAAACTTTTTCAAGAGGGAAGGTAA
>CM035422.1:156091851-156096851 GCA_020310875.1 Ceratopteris richardii
ATGAGCATGAAGGAAGGCATTCTCTAAATATCCACCTCTAATTCAGATGCATTTGGTAGATTTCTTGCATTCGCGACACTTGGCAGCGTTTTAAGCCATTTCCTCTAAAAAATGCTTAGGTCTAAAGATGTCTCAATCTGTCGAGAATTCGACATGATTTCTTTGGAGAAATTCCATGGCATTTCGCTCAACAATGACGCGAACACTTTTTGAGGCCAAAAATAGCAATTCCCTAAAATTTAGGAGTTGTGACCTTTGTGTTCCCATTGGTGCACATACCAACTTTGAACATTGGCAATACATCCAAAAATGCAATGTACTCCATGAAATCGTGAATCATGGCTCATCGGGTGATGCCACCGATGGTGTGGACCTGCTCTAGTGGTCGAGATGAACATCCCATCACCACTGACCCCTCCAAACTCAGTGCTTAACCAATTTGGCATTTGCCAAACTCTAGGTCTATCACCCCAAAGCTCATATCAACCATCAATCCACTATCCCAATGGTTAACCTTAACTTGCTATGCAATTGTCCCTGCCATTCGAAGAGCTTCTTGGGGAAAACAATTATAGCAAAAAGAAAGAAAAACCAAAAACAAAATATGTATATTAAATATATACAAGCAGGGCAAACGTACGTACGTACATACATACATACATACATACATATATTAAATATATACAAGCAGGGCAAACGTACGTACGTACATACATACATACATACATACATACATACATACATACACACCATAGTTGCATCGCAACACGTTGTGAACGGTTGGCAACGTCGCAACCGCAACTTCGCAATGTTGCTATGTTCGCTACGCGTTGCTTTGCATGCATATTTTTTTGTAATCCAAAAAATACCCAAAACTATATTTTCCTTGGGAAGGATAAAAAATTATTTAAAATCGTGTCCCAAATGTCTGAGACATGCGATAAAAAAACATGGAGAAATTGAGGAAGACATAAAAAGCTATACAAGTGTAGACATTTATTTATGTATGATTTTCTTTATGGGCCATATCACCTTGAGCTAGCCAAATATTTGTTGGAAATCAATGTCACATCAGTCCAAAATCTTATTAGGGCAGAAACCCTAATTTTGGTACTTCGTCATTTTTGGGATAAAAATTGGGTAAAAATTTTTATGAGACTATCTTGTAGAGCTTGATGAGAGCTTTCTAATGGTATATGACATTCAGTCATCAGAGATCAGATTTGGGAGAAAACCCTAACCCTAATTTTCTGCTGATTTAGGGTTTTTACCTCATTTGATAGCTCTCAGCTTGCAGGTCATGAAACGTCTTCAGTTCATTCATCAGGTGGTTAGAGATGTGAAAAAGCAGGTCAAAAGAGTTTTTTAAGCAATAGCCAAAAGCTAATTAAAATAAAGCAAAAGCTATTAAAATTTGCGATGCGGTTTTTTAAAAAAACCAAGCAACCCAAAATTAATTCGCAAAATCTAAGCTTTTTATCATGTATGCTTTATTTGATCGCAAGAACTTTGAGAGGCTATATAAGAGAGTCCTTGGTCACTTGTTAGGTCGTCCAATACCATCGTTGGGGCTGACTTTTAACGATGGATGTGCTCTAGCACACATGGGGCAGCCATGGTGCACTTTAGGAGCAGCCATGAAGTTCTTCTTGGAGAAGAGTGTGCTCACGATTCACACTCTTGCTTATGGAGAAGACTTACCTATCAGCAGCTTGGTGGTTTGGATGAGCCATCTACATGATGTATTTGAAGATTGTCTTCTACATGAAGATTATGGAGTACTTCAAATACATTGGATGGAGCTTAACATAAGATTGCATCTTATGTTAACTATTCAGGTACATATTCTCTTTATGCATAGAGGTACTACTTGGAGCTTATGGAGGCAGTGGCATCCATATGAGGAGGAGTCCGATTCAACATACATAAAGGAGAATCAGTACATGCATGCTACATGCATCCAGATGAGGTGTTAGAGAAGGTGTTTCCATATGAGAGTGAGGATTTCTGTCAGCAACATGTTAGCATTCTATGCTAAGTCTGTAAGTATGTGATCTTTCACACACACACATCTGATTTAGGGTTTTCCATAGCCTAAATTCAGATTAGGGTTTGCTGAATATCAGTTTCAAACGGTTCTTTCGTCTTTCTGTCACTCATATTCACTCTTCTACAACCTATCATATCATACATGTCATACATATTCAGATTTCTGTCCCTACATCTGAATATTCTTGTAAATTCTGTACATACACTCTTCCATCTATTTCTGTTCACATAGAGTGGTTGAGATTTTGACTCCCACATTGTAATTTGACATTTGCATATATGATGGTGTGAGTAAGCAGTGGCTTACGTAACACTTTGAACATGTTGTCTAATCTCTCTTTATCTTTGTCTCATCATTGTATGATTAAGTGTTATATGTTCATGTTTGTCAATTTTGGAAGAAGCTGGAATCTATGTTGTAGATCCTGGACCTATGGGACTTGTGGAGTTAGTTATGGGCCTACCTAATTTCCAACATTTGGTATCAAAGCTCCCAGGTTACCAACATATGGTTTTAGAGCATCTTCTAACATGCACACTTAATCTAGATAGTAGAGATTTGAGAATTAGACAATTCAGTCACATGTTTATTTATCAGTGTGGAGTATGAAGTTGATGATCTGTTAGCAGCCAAATACTTTTGGAAGTATCAAAATACTTTACAGAAGAATTGCATGAAGGCCAAGACGTGATGAAGAGAAGGCTACTTCAAATTCAAGGAAAAACAATGGTTTGGAGAAGATGAAGGAACAAGATCAACATCAAATCACAGGTATTAGTTTCTACTATCAAATTGTCATTTGCAGGTCATATCTTAGAAGAGCAGTTATGAAGAGATTTGAAGGATTCAAGAAGTGCTTTTAAACACTTTCATTACTTTGAAAGGTAAAGCATGAGCTACATCAAAACAGGTATCTAGAGTTTGTTCTTGATAGTTTTGATAGATCTCTTTCATGGCAAGAAAGCTAATCTAAGAAGACAAATTTGGAGATCAGATCAGTTTTGTTTTCAGCCAACACAAGGTTGAAAGTTTTTTATCTAGGTACAAAATCTAGGTATCTAAATTATCTAGAGAGGTAATTCAGCATTCAACCAACTCAAGGAAAAGGTTGGTGAATTCAGACATAATCAGTCACATTTGAAGCAAAGCGTTGATTCAGCATATGAGGAGATGGTAGAAGCATGTTTTTATCTTCTATGTTCACTTACATTTATATACCATGTTAGTTTTGTCTCTTACTCTTAGCACTAGAGGAAGAGAAAAATTCATTTGAAGAAGTTAAGATTGCTTGCTACTTCAAGATGAAGAGAACAAAAGGTATGGAAGAGAAGTTTGAAGATGTTGACATCATCAGGTGGAAGAAAGATGAAGAAGAAGAAGAAAGTCCAACAAATCCAAAGGGAAAGTAAGACTTCCTTTTTTCTTATATTTTCCATATACTTTTCCTACTTTTATCCTCTACATCCAAAGACAAGTCTACGAGAACATCTTGTGAAGAAGATAGTTTAAAGAAGAAGAAGTTTCTTGTTTTGCATTATACTTGGTCATGTTTTAGTAGGTTTGGACAAAGAATTGCAATGAGAGAAAGAAAAGCAGCACATATCTAAGACAGCTTATATGTTTTGACTCATATGTGTATGAGTTACGTTTTAGTTGAAGCTTTTGAGCAGGCAGTTTATATGTTCTCTCAAAGAATTCTTGGAGTGTCAATTCAGAGCTACTTGGTATATGACAAGTTGCAGAGAAGTATATTTCTTTTTTATCTAACTTTTGAAGTAAAAGAGTATTTGTAGCAGATGTTGGAGACTTGAAGTGAGGTTTTTTGTTTGGAAAAGTTACCTCATATTCAGTATATTAAAAAAAAATTCAGTATTTTCAAAAAATTCAGAAAATTTAGTATTTTCAGAAAATTCAGAAATTTCAGTATTTTCAAGAAAATTCAAAAAATTCAGTATTTTTAGACAATTCAGAAATTTCAGTATTTTCAGGAAAATTCAAAAAATTCAATATTTTCAAAAAATTCAATATTTTCAGAAAATTCAGTATTTTCAGAAAATTCAGTATTTTCAGAAAATTCAGTATTCTCAGAAATTCAGAAAAATCAAATTTTTTAATGTACCAGTCAGATGGAGAATCTACTTTCTATGATTGTCTTGACTTTTGGATACATGCTTATATTCAAAAAAAGGTGTTCCATCAGATCCTATCACTTGATTGAGAAGTGGAGTTAGCCAAAAGAAAGTCAAGCAGATACTATCACATTTCACCCGGGAAGAATATGAAGATATGAAGTATCAACTTGCAGCTTTTGAAGTTCTCAAGGTGAGAGTTTGTCCACTTATGTTCTAGTAGAAGTTGCAAATTCTTGGGAAGAATTTACGTGAAGAAAAGTTTTACAACTTTATGTAAGAAGCATGGACACTTAGAGACATTCAGGTAGCAAATCAAACATTCAGTCATGAAGATTTGATGAGAGCAGATTCTACACAGGTATTTTGTTGGACAGATCATAGATCTAGAATGATCTTGATAGATCTTGTATGATCTTGAATATCTTGAGTATTTTTGAGTCAGATGTCTATCCTTTGTTTGTAAAGTTCTTAGCATGGGAAGAAGTAAGTCACAGATTCAGATTCTATCAGATTAGTGTTGCAGAGAAATAGAAGAAAATACTTGTTATGTTGCAGAAGATTATGAATCCTAAAATGCTTTCATAAAGGTTTTTGTTATCATGTAATAGATCAGCTAACCTTATTCTATATTATGGGAAGCTGACGAGTAACAGTGAAAGCTACTGGCAACTGCAATGCCAATAAAAAGGGTTCAGATTATTTGTTTCAGACACGGGTATTGATGTTAAGGAAGCAATGCTAAATCACTGAAGATCAGATTTATTGAAAAGAAGGAAGACGTTCCAGATTTCATAAAGTGTGATATACTTTGAAGAATT
>CM035422.1:156111851-156166851 GCA_020310875.1 Ceratopteris richardii
GGCCAAAGTGGCATATCTTTCAAAGAATGCCACGTTCAACACTCACACAAAGCATATTGATATGAAATACCACTCCATTAAGAGATGTTGGATGATAACTTGATCACATTGATCAAGGTCATACATCACAAAATCCTACATACATACATACATACATATATACATACATACATACATACAATACATATATACATACATAAGTTTATGCTAAAGAAAAGGTCGCGTTCGTAAATGTGAGAAATATTTTGCGAGACCCATGAGACACAAGAATCCCATTGGAAGTCAAAAGTGTGTATGTGTGTGTGTATGTATGTGTATGTATGTATGTATGTATGTATGTATGTATGTATGTATCTATCTATCTATCTATCTATCTATCTATCTATATATATATATATATATATATAGATAGATAGATAGATAGATAGATAGATAGATAGATAGACATACATACATATACAAAAGCTAAAGAGCTAGGCAAGTTGTTTGACTTGAGATTTTAGATTGCTTGCAAATTGATTCATCTGAGAGAAAGATGCATCACTGTTGGAACTTGGAAAAACAATATCACACTTGGATTTGTAGATTATTTTTTCGTCTACTATGCATTTGAACACTGTTTCACAATATAACTGTACTCTCCCACAGGTACATGTGGCTTTTTGTCTACTATGCATTTGAACACTGTTTCACAATATAGCTGTACTCTCCCACAGGTACATGTGTGCAGTGATATCAAAGTAGATCCCGTCTTTCTTGATGTTCTAGAGCAGGAAAATAAAGTTCAAATGCAGCTTGCACCAGTAATTTGAAAGGATGCTCTGCTTCCGCTGATGGAGCGCCAAATCTTACATGCTAAGGATTTAATTCCTTAATCGGGTAGGCAGGCGATGTTTCAGCAGGTGTTGTATGGATACGTTGACGCTCAATATGTATTGAGTAACATGTTGTTAATGTTCTCTGTGCTGAAGTGGAATTCATTGGGTTTCAAGAGGTCTTCTCCAGGTTGATTTCAAAGGCAGCTGGATGAAGGACATGTGATGAAGGTCAATTCCTTGTTTAATTAGGTGAAATCAACCTGGATGAAGGACATGTGATGAAGGTCAATTTCTTGTTTAATTAGATGAAATCAACCTGGATGAAGGACATGTGATGGAGGTCAATTCCTTATTTAATCAGGTGAAAAGCATCATAGATGTGTGGTTTCTACACACCTTGTTTTATTTTTCAAGGTTGCCTTGTCAAGAAGTCCGTAGTATTTCATTGCACCTAGTCTTGAATGGTGGGATTCTCTCTCTCTCTCTCTCTCTCTCTGTGCGCCATTGTTTCATATACCACCGATCTTCGTCAATTGAAATGCTATCAAGTAATATTTGTCTGGAATAGGTTCAACTGAATAAATGTTCCAGTAGTTTATGACTAAAAGCAAAATGAAGAATAATGCTGTTGGCTTATCTGCATGCCTCAAAAAAGGAAAGATACAGTTCTGAACTTGCGTGCAGTTTTTCTGAGTAATAAGGTTTGAACATTGCATGTATACTGTTAAAGTCACGCCATCTAAATTTCTGGGAACCTCCCAAAGGCCAGTTAAAGATGTCCTGCACCCATTCTGAGTAATAAGGTTTGAACATTGCATGTATACTGTTAAAGTCACGCCATCTAAATTTCTGGAACCTTCCAAAGGCCAGTTAAAGATGTCCTGCACCCACTATAAATCATTAGCTTGGAACTCCGAATCATGGTGCTAATAAGCATAGAGGGTGTTAGCATGTATCCTAAAATGAAACTTGCGAGTTGTCTTATGCAATTATAGCCTCTCTAATGCATTGCTGTCACGAGTACCCGGATGTGGTCTCTCTGAGGGACTCAAATCTCATCTGAGGTAACTGAATAGACGGTGTAGTAGCCAATAATACCTTTCGTTGCTCCCTGCACCTTAAGGATCAGTTTTGCCCAGAAACCAAGTATGCTTCTTAGTGCTGACTGTAGCAATAAAAGTTCCATAATGAAGCTTGCTTTACTGAATGTGGTCTATTTGGAACCTCTATAGTTGATGAATGCAGACTAAGGTATGTATCACATGTGTCCACAAAAATATTGTGAGGAGCCTCTGATTTTCATCCAGTGCTCCATTTGTGTTAATGATAGAAGTTCTTACACTTGAAAAATGAACTGAAGATAAACACGCAAACCATGAATTTGAAATAAGAGAATCAACCATAGAAAATACAGACAACAGAGCTAATGATAAAACTGAGATAACAGGTCAATCATATGAAGACTGCACAAAGAAATAACAAACGACATGTGATATGAATGAATGATTACTGATGCACATGCTGCAGCTATAGGTGAATAACTGACAGCAACAACATACGGTGCTGAAATCTTGATGAAGTCATAGCTGGTGGATGTTACTAGATGATGTGCCTCAAGAAGAACGAGAAGACTTGTGTGATTCAATGATTATGTGCACGTGGTGATCTTTGAGATCTCCTCATGACATGCATGAGCTCAACGATGCAAGGTTGAGTGCTGAGAGTTATGTCCCGTCATATGTGGACTGCTCATTAAATAGGCTTGTGAAGGTACTCCATAGAAAGAGTAAATTCTTTCAGGGATGCGTGCTGTAGTGGTAACACTTTCGACCTTGGGCGGAAGGTTCAGCCTGATGTTAGCAAACCAGCTGATTGGCTTGATGCTAGCCCTTGAAAAGTGGGGGATGAAGGGATCCCTCGGGTACATGAGCTGTTCTTTCAAAATTTCAAGCCTAATGGAATTGTAGGTGGAGGATCGAACTCCCAAAAAAGAAAAAAGTAACTCTTATTAAGCTAAAGATAAAGAGCGACTATAAACATAAGAACGTTATCTAATCTTATGTGATGACTCATTGGATTTTGGGTGGTAGTTTTTTTTATCATTTCCAAACACGTTGAATTATACATGGAGGTTTGACCTATATTACACTTACATTGGACGAATTTAGTAAGTCCAATTGAAGATTGCTTCCATTTGACAACTCCTAACCCAATACTACATCAATTTATTCCTTGATCTGAATTAGAAGCAAGAAATGATGACTGATATGAAAGAGAGCATGAGAACTTGTCTTTGCATTCAAGATAATTTGTCTTCCCACAATGTTTATAGAGCCTTCTATTCTTGTTATTCTTTTCTTTGACCTTAATTGCAAAAGAAACATCATTGCGTTGAAGCTTCTATAAATTTGAACTTCCAAAATTGGATTTGGAAGAGCTTGTAACACAATTGAGGATCGTGAGTACGTGCTGCTGCATTTACTAATGCCAATTGAACAGTTTGGTAATTAAAGAAGTCTAAATGTTTGGAGGAAGGTGTACCTTTGATGTTCAAAAGTTTGTAGAATGTTATCATCTAAGATAACTTCTTGCGTCGAAGGTTGTATTCAACTTTACCCTTGCTTATGTTGCATAATAATAGACATAAGGCTCTTTCATTATCGTGAGTACATCTTTATATGCTGCTGCATTTACTAATGCCAATTGAACAGTTTGGTAATTAAAGAAGTCTAAATGTTTGGAGGAAGGTGTACCTTTGATGTTCAAAAGTTTGTAGAATGTTATCATCTAAGATAACTTCAAAAGTTTGTAGAATGTTATCATCTAAGTTTGATGTTCAAAAGTAGCAGTATCGTGAGTACATCTTTATATGCTGCTGCATTTACTAATGCCAATTGAACAGTTTGGTAATTAAAGAAGTCTAAATGTTTGGAGGAAGGTGTACCTTTGATGTTCAAAAGTTTGTAGAATGTTATCATCTAAGATAACTTCTTGCGTCGAAGGTTGTATTCAACTTTACCCTTGCTTATGTTGCATAATAATAGACATAAGGCTCTTTCATTATAGTTGGAATTTGGTTGATCTTCGTGTGGCAAATGTGGATGATTTTCATCTGGATGTGTAATGCTCCCCAGCACAAGAATTACTTGATAGTGAAAGAGAATTTCAAGAGCTAACAAATAATAGTGCAAGGGATCTTGCTATCAAAAACATCTGTGGAGTTATGACAAAGATCCTTGGATTGAATAAGAGGAAATTGAATTGGGTCAAGATTATGATGAATAGTGCCTTCTAAACGAACATATCTTAGGTGAGGTGGAGAAATGAGTTTCGTTTCATTTTATAAGTGATCCTCACTCAAAAGGACTATTGTAATCTCTTTCTTTCAATATAAAGTGAACATGTTTTGGGTAGGAAAACACTACATGTGAATAATTGAGAGCAACCATTGATTTTCGATAGTGATGTGTGTAAATACGCTTAAAATCATTGGTGCACTTTTTTCCCCTCTTTAGGAAGTTTATATGCCTATAACCCTGACAACCTACTTATCTTTTGTACATTTTCACTTAGCAATACACTTTTTCTGTTATGCTGCAAGTTTCCTTTTTTCCTTACGATGTTTGCATGCTTTCATAGGCCTCAAACCCCAAACAATAAGTCTCATAGTAGATTGTCATTTTCTTGGGGGCATTGTTGATACCCTTCTTCTCACACCCTAGAATCACATAGAAATTGGTGGGCATACTTGGGGTTGTTAGTAGTTCAAATTTCTTTTGCTTTGTAGTGTTGAAATTTTGAGTTGAACTGTTTGCACTATTGCAATGACTGTGCACACGTTTTTAGTATGGGTAGTTTTGAGTTTTGCAGAGCCCGATTGGATATTAATTTCTTTTGCTTTGTAGTGTTGAAATTTTGATTTGAGCTGTTTGCACTATTGCAATGAATATACACATTTTTATCATTTTTTGGCAAACATATGTAATTTTGAGTTTGCCAATACGAGTGTCTCAAAGTTTGCTACACGTTTAGCAGAGCTTGATTGGATATTTATGTTCAACATTTTTGAGAAAGTCAATTCTCAGCATTAGGGTATAATCATTGGCCATGGCTGAAAGCAATGATGTATTCCATATGTTGGCAGTTGAAGAAAGTTGGATGCTCTAACCATCCACTATGGGCATACATGATGCATCATGTATTGGTAGCAAAAGGATTGGAATATTGTGTATGGTGTTAAAAAATGTTTTCTTATACCTCCAAAATTGTACAGGATGTTGAAATATGTTGTCTTATACCTGCAAATGTTATGGCAACAGGTGATGTAGGTGGTGTCAAAGATTACGATCTTCAATTTCTTGGGTCCAGTGCAGTTCTTCTTGCACCTATCATAGAGCACCTTCATTTGGATAGCAAAGATACATAGAAACATGCATTGATGACTTTATCCGTTCAACATGCCATTATCCCTCACATTCGATCATGCAAAATGGACAAAGATGTTTGTGATACTCCTACCATGCTATAAGAAATGAGGTTCATGTTGCTTAACCTTTGAAAATAGTTGGAGAGTGAGCATATGAATGAACGAGATTCAATGAATACTTTCCTCACAAAGATCAAGGATGTGAAATAGTAGTTGATTTATACTGATAAAATCTTGCCACATAGTTCACCTATGCAAACAATTCCTAATGTTCTTCTAGATTTCTATCCGAGTTTTGCACTCATGATGAAAGATAATGTAAATGTCTTTAATTTTTGAGAAGTTTAGTCTCTCTTTTGTTGTATAAAGATCAACTGAGACAAAACAAGTCAATTTTGCATGAGCAGATCAAGTTTTCTTAACTAGTCAGAAAGGCAAATGTGAATGGAGATCTACTAGAAAGCAAAAATTTATTAATGTTGTATACGCTAAGAAGGAAGACAAAGATGACAAGAAAACAAAAAAGAAGAAACAAGTTGCGAGGCAAGTGATCATGTCATTAAGAGTTGTCTTAAACTTGTAGAAAGAGGTTAGAATGGTTGTTATAGAGGCCTCTATACCTAAAATTCAGTGCTAGTCTTACTTAAAATGAAGAAGGGGTGTTTACTACTCATTGTAGCTATGAGCCGTCTTCTCATGACCATTGTATGCTTGTAATAGTTGGAGATACACCTAAAATTGACTCTGTTGGTCTTATTCAAAATGAAGAAGGGATGTTTACTACTCTTTGAAGTGCATGTTTGTAATACACCTAAAATTGAGTCTGCTAGTCTTATTTAAAATGAAGGAGTGTTTACTACTCATTGCAAGTATGAGCCATCTTCTCATGACTAGTGTTTACTACTCATTGTAGTTATGAGCTATCTTCTCCCATCATAGTATACCAAGCAAGAAATGAGGCTTATGTTGCTTAACCATTGAAAATAGTTGGAGAGTGAGCATATGAACGAACGCGATTCAATGAATACTTTTCTGATAAAGATGAACGATGTGAAGTAGTAGTTGATTTATATTGATGAAATCTTGCCACATAGTTCACTTGGTCAAACTATTCTTATTTTTCTTCTAGATTTCTATCAGAGTTTTGCGTTTATGATGAAAGATAATAATCTCTCTCTTTAATTTGTGAGAAGTTGAGTCTCTATTTTGTTGTAGGAAGATAACTAAGGCAAAAAAAAGTCAATTTTGCATGAGCAAATCAAATTTTTTTTACTAGTTAGAAAGGAAAAGGTGAATGGATGTCGTCTACTAGAAATATATATATATTTTTTAATGTTGCTCACTGGTCCTCATGACATGCATATTGCTGATTTTAAGGCTGATTTGCATGCTTCATTTGATATGTCTGATTTGGGGCATTTGCATCACTATTTAGGCATTCAATTTATGCAAGTTGATGGTGGAATGGATTTGTGTCAAATGAAATATATTGACACATTATTGAAGCATTTTGGCCTTGAAGACTATAAGCCTATGGCCACTCCTATGGAGACAGTTTACGATTGAGTCTTCATGATGCTGGAGATGCACTTGATGCTGTTCTTTATCAATAGGCTGTTGGATGCTTGATTTACTTATGCATTACTTGGCCGGATATTCAGTTTGCTGTCTCACAGATAAACAAGTTTATGCATTGCCCAGGTGTCAAGCATTGGCACGCGGTTAAGTGCATCTTTCGCTACTTGAGTGGTACCTGGCTACTTGGATTATTTTATCCCAAGGGGGGATCACTACCGCCAAATTTGCATGCTTTTTCTGATAGTGATTGGGCTGGTTGCTATGACACTCGTGTGTCTACTAGTGGTTCTTGCTTCATGCTTGGTAGCTCATGTATATCTTGGTTTAGTAAGAAGCAGCCTACTGTGGCCACTTCCAGTTGTGAGACTGAGTATAGGGCAGCTTTGACAGCGACTGTTGAGTGTGTGTGGCTCAGACGCCTTATGGTTGATTTGGGTGTTGGTTAGTCTTCTGCCACCACCATCTTCACTAACAATTAGAGCACATTGGTAGTTGTGAGGAACCCTGTGTTCCATGCTCGCACTAAGCACATTGAGGTGCATTATCATTATGTCCAGGAGAGGCTCTCTGCTGGCGAGATTAGCTTGGCATATGTGCCCATGTAGGAGAACATTGCAGATCTTTTTATGAAGGCTCTGCCTAGGGATTTGAAGCTTTCTGCAAAGCTTTGGGCTTACTTCCTTTTGTGGATTGATTCCACATAGCTTGGCACTTCCTTATATATGAGTGCCAGTTCCTTGTTCACCGCATCACTGCCAGGGGGGATTTGTTGATATATTTAGGTAGTGATGTGTGTGAACACTCTAGGAATGCCGGGGCACTTTTTTCATTGTTTACGAGGTTTTTTTCTGTCGGCTTGTATATATGCCTATTGCCCAAACGGGCTACCTATATTTTGTACATTCTAGTGATAATACATTCAGTATTGTGTGTTGTGCTCCAAGCTTCTTCTCCTTCCTTGCGTTGTTCGCGTGCTTCCACAGTGTTTGGTTCTAAAGGGAATATTTTCATATATGCTAACAACTCATATACTATCATGGGACTTGGAAAGATCATTCTTACGAATACTAATGGTAGTACCTTCACATCATCATATGCCTTATATGTGTTAGGGAGCAAGAAAAATCTATTATCTATTTCAACATTAGTCAGAATTGACTTGGTTGTTAAATTTGTTGATGACAAGTGTACAATTCATGATCTCTTGAATGCTGATATTATCATTGCTGCAAACATTTCATGTCATGGGATGTAAGCGAATAGATTATGTGAATCTAAGAATGATTCAACATGTGAAGTTCATATTTCTCAGACTATTTCATATGCAGAACTTTGGCATGCACACTTTGATTATTTGAATTTTGCGAGTTTGCTTTGCATAAAAAAATATGAAATGGTGTCCTCTTTGCCTAAGCTTGAAGCACCTTTCTAAGCATGGGTAAAATGTAGGGCTTGTCTTTCCCCAAGGATTTGAGTTAGAGGTACACATATATTGCAACTTGTTCACAATGATATTTATGATTCTCTGGAGATACTTGGGAATCACCTATACTTGGTGAGTGTCATTAATGATTTTTCCAAACATGGGTTTATCAATTGAAAACAAATTCCGAAGTAGTTATGTGCTTTGAAAAGTACTTGGTTATGACAAAAAGTTTGTCAGCATGTAAAATGGACATCGTCCACTATGATCAAGGAGGGGAGATAATTTCTTTTGAGTTTAATGCATTTTTTACTGAGCATGGGATAAAATATCACTGTACATTGCTATATACACATCAACAAAATGGAGTTTTTGAGAGGAAGAATCTCTCTCATGAAAATATGCATTGTAAAAATTCAATCAAGCTTAATATAATAGCTTCTAGCTTGAGGTTGTTATGTGTGCAACATATATATCCAACATGTGTTTAATGGAGTTCCCTAAGACTAAGAGGAGATTCTTAAAAGTGAGGGCTTTCAAAACTTGATGGAGATTAAGTAGATGCTATCTTTGGGAATTCAATATTTGATGGCATCAATTGGTTTCCAGAAAAGAAAGTTCTTCCTTACATCTCTCCCATGTGTTCAAAACCTTTTGCTCCACATCTAGCTTGCTTGCTTGGTTCCTTTTTAATGTATGGACTAATGCTACCCGTTTTCATGAAATTGGCATCCAATCAATATTGTCCATTGGAGGAGACATATTACTTTTCCCCACTTGCACATGAATGGGTTTTGTCTTGGAGGCTTCACATGTTTTTTCTTGGAGTTCTCGCATTACCAGCTCATGCACTAAGGCATTCCTTGTCACACGATTGTTGTATTAGCTTATTGCGATGCTAAAATAAATATGGAACCTTGTTCATTAGAGGTCATGAAATGTTTTATTGTTTTGATAATATCCTCGGTTCTATAGGGGATTTAAGGATGAAGGATGGAGCAAGTATGTTTATTCATGACTAGTGAGAATGACATCTTTTGGGGGATGGGAAAGTATATTTTGAGATGCTTATTCATAGGATTTCAATAGTTTTAACTTTGATGATATGAAGTTGGTCCTTTGCAATGTTTTGTTAATTCAAGTTTTGGTTGGAAAGTCATGCTATGATATGTTGCAATTTGTTTCCTCTTGTTGGAAACATGCTCAAGTGGGCTAGGTTGATACTTTGGTAACCTTTGATGGTAGCTTGATGGTCTAGGAGAGTCCTTGTTATCATTTTATTGCAAGAATTCGACATCCATATGCTCCTACCATAACAATTTAGTCAAAGGTACCCTCACAAAAGAAGCTTAAAATTGGTTGTGTGACAAAAGTAAGCACTAGCACCATTGGATCGGTCCCTTCTATGTTGGTAATTCTTATGAGAGGAGGAAGAAGTCGCTACTAAGAATAAAAAACACAATAGCGAATGCCATACATGTTTCAAGTTTCTGTTTGATTTACATGTATTTCACTTTTACGTTTGTAGACTCAAGCTTTTTGCAGATGGAACCGAGTGTGACATGCATGGTCTTCCTCATTTCAAGGAATATATTTATAGCGAGACTATCGGTTTTATTTTGTAAACAAAGGTATATGTATTTACATTTCTCTTTTCTGGTATGAATCTTGGGATTCAACAATTTATCCATAGATCATTAGTATGCGATCTATTGTGTGCAATATCAAGGATCATTTGATTGATTGAGGTTGCATTATGTATCAAACTTCATATTAAGTAGTAATATGAGATCTTGGATGTCCATATGATGATCCTCAAGCATATAGATGCAATCTTGGATGTTCCATGGTTCTCCTTTGGGATAATGTTCTTATCTGCGGATTATGTTTTTCATATTGTGCAATTTATTCATGATGGCATGTACCATGTGAATTTGGGATAGAGGGTTTTCCTTTGTGATCGATAACAGAGACATTGTAAACAAAGCTTCAAGCATTGAATTGGATATATTATCTCATGATCCTAGTATACTTAAGAATTATATTTTTATTTAGGATTTTCCATTTGGTTTTACATTTTTATGTCAAACTCATCATTTAGTCATAAGAATGTTTAACTATTTTCTTACCACTTTATGATGCATATTTGTTTGGATTACATAGGGATAACCATAATGTGATTGTAAGAAGGTATTGAAACCTTGTGATGGTTGATTTGAGGTAGTTTTTCGAACTTGATATATCCCATGAGATTCCACTATTTTGTAGGACTAGATACCATTAGATATGAGTTTGCGTTGTATTATTTGGTGATGATATTATGGTCTATTGCTAGACATTGAAGGAGAACTTGGAGCATCTTTGACTTGTTTTATGCATATTAAGGGGGAAGAAGTCATATGTGAAACATGTCAAGTTTACTTTTTGTCACACCGGCTTAATTAATGTGTGTCGTGTTTCTTTGGTAGGTGGCATTTGGATTGGTTGAGAGAATGTATAGACTACTTGATTGATCCATCTCTTGCACGATCCATCAAGTGAAGGACTTAAATTATTGGAGATGGTTCATACATTGAAGGTATGCCAATACAACCTATATAGTTCCTACTTCATTCTATGGATTTTATCATCATTCTTTAGATATCTTTAAGGCTATCTCGACCTCTATAGCTATATCATAAGTGGGATGGATCTCATGCACAAGTTGAATATCGAGATATCATAAGGTTTCCATTAACCTGAAAAGCGAGGCTTGAGGGGATATTTCTTTTCACATGTGATTCGTGAAGTGTTTCCCATTTCTCTTGTGAATAATGCTACCAATAGGATTCACAACCCAATGGCATCCTGTAGAATCCAAGAGAGAATGAGAAGCGTGGATACATGGCAGTCAAGATGTCTACTAAGTGGTTAGTTTTAGGAAAATAGGGCAAAGTATTCCATGTAGAATGTATTCCTTTTTAGATAGGCCAAGATATGTGCACCTAATGATGATAATAAATACTGAAAGATTCTCTATGAGTGCTATGATGTATTTAGGATCATTGCTTTAATAAAGAACATGAACATGGCCATGGTTAGCCAATACTTCTATTGCTCATACATACGCGCCTACATTGAGAGTTATTTGCAAGATAAATTTTAGTGAAAGTTTCTTGAAGTTCGTCATTATAAATATAATGGGTCAATAATCCATTATAGATTTGTGAAAAAAGATGGATCAACATTACCCTGGAATTTATGTTAGTTTTTTCTTGGACCTTGAAGACTCATGATACTTTTGTGTTGTCCATCAGTTGATAAGAGTGATAGGTTTACACTTGGGAAAGTTTTGAGCTATCACAACTCTTTGTGGAATACGTTGTAGGAAGGAAGCTACCCAATTGGGTGGATCAATTCTGGCTATTTGGATATGCCCTACCTTGGGATGCATGGAGGGTGCTATATGCCTAGATGTTTAAGTGAACTTAAAATACATGATGGACAAAAATAATTTGAAATGCATAATAAATAAATACGACACCCATTGTGGTTTATCTATTATGCAAATGCTAAAGCTTACATCTACTTAAGTTTATGAACTCTGCTTTGATTGCTTATTAAGGGGAATGGAATTAGAAGTACTAGCTAGAGAATTCTCATATGGTAATAAAATCAATTAGTTAGGTGGTGGATAACATTGGGTTTCCTAAACTAAGATGAACCAGTTCTCTTTCTACTCTCTATATCTCTCTCTTTCTCTCTCTCTCTCTCTGTCTCTCTCTCTCTTTCTCTCTCTATCTCTCTCTCTCTCCCTCTCTCTCTCTCCCCCCTATGTCTATGGCAACAATTGTCCCCCTTTCTCTCACCTAATTCTCTCTCTCTCTCTCTCTCTCTCTCTCTCTCCTATGCACAATATTAGGTGGCGGAAAGGGGTGGCCTCAACTCTCTCTATAAGAACCATAGAAGGCACAACACCAAAGTAGTTGTATTTTTTCTCTCTGTTATTTTTCTCTCTCTAGCATTTGGCAGAACACCAGTGTTCATTGGAGCTCTCTCTCTCTCTCTTTGTTACACACATTAAACACATGAAGAAATCACATACTGTCAGGATGAAATCCCGTTGGGATTTTGTATCAAGAAAATTCTCAAAAAAATTGTTTCTTTATCTTTTTTTTACCATAATTTGATGAATTGTCCATGGGAAGGAGAAAAGGGTTGTTTCTATTCAAATGTTTTATTAAATTAGTTGACTGTGTGATGAAGAACATTTCGTTACCACCTATATAAAGTCCATTAAATCCTTAAACCTTTAAATCCTAGTTGTATTTTAACCAAAATCCATAAAAAAATCCATATGAATGCTTAAAAGAAAACGAGAAATCCATATATATATATATATATATATATATATATATATATATATATATATATATATATATATATATATATATATATATATATATATATATATATATATATATATATATATATATAACCCGTACAAAACTATGATAATTTCACCCTTAGAAACCTCAAAACCCTTCAAATCTTAGCTCAAAAATTTTGAAAACTAAACTTTAACCCATGGAAGTTAACTTTGAACCCTTAGAAACCCATGGGTTTTAAGCCCTTAGTGTATATATTGAATTGATAACCCTAGCCATATGAAACCCTAAGTTATCCCTAATAAAAACGTTCATTAAGAACTTTAAGAACCCATTTTTCCCAACTCTAACCCTTAATTTAAGTCGGGGAAAAACAAATTTACCCTTCCAAGTATATGCATGCCTACCCTGCTCTGTTACCACAAACACTCTCTCTGATGTGTTGTCTAAGTAGACCACTTTGCCTGGGGTGTCAAGATCTTTCAATTCATATATCGTAATACTTCCTACTTCGCTAGGCTGATCGGTCTTAAACCTATAAAAGGCTTCATCAGTCTCTCTATTCTAGAAAAATTCTACACCTCTGTTATCTTGGGGAATCCATTCTGGTGTGAGTGTCATGGTTAAGATAGACTTACCTCTAGGGGTTCTTGGCTCCCTTCCTAGATTCTCTTGCTTTATGTCACCCATCTCAGTCTTTGGAATTATGTTACCAAATTCATCTATTTTATCTAGCTGGCTAGTGACTACATACATGGTCCCTTCTTTATCAATCTATGATCCATTTTCAAATTTGATTACTAGATGTTCTAGTCCAACGATTTGATTAGGGTTTTTAAGTTGGACAATGGATCTGCTCAGACCATCCTCATAGGTGTGAGCACCTAATCGATTGTTCTTGATATATTCCAGTTGAGTCTTGTAAGGTCCTTCTACTTTGTCTAGGTATGCCACTCCTGAGCTACCTACAGGTCTCTCCATGCTATAAGAGATCTTAGAGTCACTTGTTTCTGAACTGAGAACAATCACTCAATTGTTGGGCCAAAGACCTTGCTATATGATTGACACTAGCTTCAGAAGATCTGAGGCTTTGTTTATCCTATCTAACGCACTTGACGTTTGATTGTTGGATTTATGTCCTTTCACCTTAGACTTTGTTGCAAACTAGCCTAATTATGCTTGCACTTGAGAAATTAGGGTTCTTGAACTTGTATTGTGCCTAACATAGCCCTAGTTAATCAACACCACTAGGCGTACTTAGCCTAAGCTAGGAATTGACTGAGGGGGTTGATAGATCGTCCAACCTCAAGTTGCTCTCCTTGATTGCTTTTGTATGCTTAGGAAGCGTGTTCCCAAGCTTGCAATATGCAGTTGCTCTCGATGCCCTTCAATGATCTCAATGGACCTGTAAAAGTCCCAAAGTTAGCTCAAGATTTAAATTCAACTGACATAACAAACCATTTTCATTCATGTAATCCAAAGACCCAACTGTCACTTGTCTTTATGAAAGACTACCCTAGAGATCCTTCAGTTTCCTCATCCCTATGGTAGGTCAACTTAAAAATACCATATCTTAAATTTTTCCTAGCATTTTAAACGAGCTTTCCAATGAACTTAAGATCACAACAAACATATTTTGTATGAAAAAGTTATGTCTGTTCATGGTTCTGGAGTTTAAAATAGGTAAATAGGCAAACATGATTTCTCTAGTTATTTGGTTGTGGGCCTCACTATGCTCCAATCACTTGAAATTTATGCTCAAAGTTTGCAAATTAAAAAACCCTAAAAAATTAGCCAAATTTTCCTATCAATCGCGATCGACAGGGCTATCAATCGCGATGGACAGAGCTGTCCCTCATGGCCTGTCAATCGCGATGGACAATGTCAATTGCGATTGATGGTGTCAGTCGTGATTGATGGTGTCAATTGCCATGTATAGAATTCTTGGGTTTTTCGCATGAATACCTGTCAATCGTGGGCTTATGAGTTGCGATGGATGGGTTTTTTGCTAAGATTGTCACTCATGATTTTTCTATCAATCGCGATGGACAGGGGTATCCATTGTGATGGACACCTATCAATCATGATGAACAGGCAGTCCATTGTGGGTGCCAATTGTGATTGATTGATTGGATTTTTGCATAGCTATGTGTCAATCAAGGGTCTATACATCAAAATGGACAAGTCTTTGGCCGAGTGCACATGTCAATCACGTATTTTAAGTCGATCATGATGGGCAAAGGTTTCTATCACGATGGATACCATCTATTGTGATGGACAGAGGTATCCCTCGAGGTCTGTCAGTTGCAATGGACAGGTTGTCCATCATGAGGGACACTCAATCGTGATTGATGGTGTCAATCACAATCGATAGAGAAAATGCAACTTTTTTGAAACTTTTTGTGGATTAGTTATATACAAGGCCTCTAGACTATGCTTGTGCACTTAGCTTTACCAAAAGATCACTTTTTGCATCAATTGCGATCGACACAGGTCAATGCCTTGAGACTTGTGTAGACATTTTTTGTACCTGCTAGAGTTGCTATTATGGATGCTCATACTTGCAAGAACACTCAAGAAATATGCAAAAGCAAGGCATGCAAAATTGCTCTCTGGCTCTCTCTCACAAGTGAAATGAGGGAAATGAGGTGGGGAAGGTGATATGACCAAAAAACTAAAAATTCAGCAAAGATGAAAATGGAGGTGAGAGGTGGTGAGGATGACGATGGTGATGACATAAGAAAGATAAGATAAGGAAAAGTAAAGAAATTACCTACAACTCCAACATCACAACTCTATGTCTTACCATCACACGCTCGTCCTCAAAGCTCTCTCCCCGATAGTGGCACCAAAGTTGGTGTCACTCTAGCACAATGCCAAGTACCAATGTGAGGAGATCCACCTCATCAATGTCAATCCGTGGAGATGTGAGGACTAGTATGACAACTATGAGCAAGTGAAGGCACAAGTGCATGAGTGAGAAGCAGAAAATCATGCACACACACACACACATGTGCACAAGGCAATAACAAAGAGAGGAACAATGGAGTGCTTTCTATTACTCAAGAAATCTCTTACAATAGCTCAAAACTCTAACAAGCTAACCTAAAAAATGAGCTCTTTAGCTCCTTTTATAGTTTTTGACAGGCCCTGTCTAGACCTAGTGTCCGACCTAGATAAAAATTAGGTTCCAAGGCTTATTTGAAGGCCCAAATGGAGTCTAAAAAAAATGAAATTTGGTATGAACTTGGATCTAATGTCCTCAAGCTCGAAAACTCCTTGGCTTGAACAAAATGGAGTGTAATCTACCAAAAGCGGTATTTACAATGTTCATGTAGTGATGAAAATCAATATTAAAAAGGATTTATCTTTGGAAAACTTATATAGCCTAATTGCTCGATCTTCTTTGACTGCTTTGCCTACTTGGTCTTGCTTGCTTGTCCCTCTACTCTGGCTCTTTGCATCGGCTCCATTGTCTTGTAATTTCCTAACTTCCTTGACTACTGCCAACATGATAGTACACATGAGACCCTTCGTATTTTACAAAGGAGTGTTTAGACAAGAGGTAGACATATCATGCTCCTTGAAGGCGATACAAATTGGCCTAAGACCTATAGCCTAAGATGATACAAATTGGTTGAGACCTATGGCCTAAGAGGATACAAATTGGCCTAAGATCTATGGCTAAGATGATACAAATTGCTTGAAGGCGATACAAATTGTTTGAGATCCCACCTCCACCTCAAGAGGCAAAGGTTTCTGGCAGTCAAACCAAATTGTGCAGACAAATAAACACTTTTTAATGACTAATGTATAGGAAATGCACTATTGTTTGCCTCTCTTGGGGATGGCATGGCTTCAAGCTCTATGGGTTGTGCTAGCAGGATGCCCTCATCTATTTTATGTGATAAGATGAAAATCATCCCTCTTCTGGGATCTGTGAGCTTTCAGGAGCTCACATTGAAACTGGTTTTTTCCTTTGACTTTAGGGTCATACCTGCCCAAGTTCTAAAATTAGCAAACATTTAAGCTTTATCATTCATAGTAAGTGCAAGGCATTCAAACCTTGCTTTTGTGGGATTTCGGAGTTTCATGACACAATAATGGGCACAAAAATAATTGTGTCTTCCTAACATTCTAAGAATTTCAGTTTTAACTTTATTCCTTATGTGGAAATAATGCCACAAAGTAGTAATATCACATTCAGTTAAAAAAATTTCAATGTCTCAAACATTCTAAGAATTTATGTTTTAACTTTATTCCTTATGTGGAAATAATGCCACAAATAAAATAGAGACTACTAGCTATCTCACCTTGGTGTTGTTTCACCACCATCGACATGCATTAAACCTCACAAAGAAGAAGAGAATTCCGTGAGAAGGCGTGAGAAGGCCATTGACAAGGGTGCATTTCTTCAAAACTCTTATCCTTAAAAAATGGACAAGATCTATTTACACAAGGCTTCGGATTCACTAATGTAGATTACTTCCCACACACATATTTCAAGAGTTGTTTGCGTTTATTCTAATAAAAGCATTAACTACTAACTTTACAAGGAACTACTTTGAGAAATACTGTTCTTTTGATGCAATAGAATATCACAAGGACCCATTGACTCGATTATGAGGATCAATTGCAAAAGAAAATTCTTTTTCTTGAAAAAACTTCAATCTAGATCCTTTCTAATTGGGCTAAGCTTTCCACAAACTTCATTCCAACATTCTTGTTATCATTTATGGAATATATTGAATTTTGGATTTTTGAAGTTTAATTTATTGAGTTTAATTTATTGAGTTGTTGATGTGTTCTGGTGTTGTGATATAGGATCTAAAGGTTTGTGAGGGCGTGAATGGGCACATATATTTTGGATGTGTGTGGACATGAATAATAGGAATTATAGTTTATATCTAATTTATAAATAAAGACCTAAATAAAGGGTTCTTTCTAAAGTAAAGTAGTAAAAATAGTAGTTAGGACTAGGCTCATTGTAGATCACGATTTATCAAAATAAAAGTAAAGGCTCTCCATAAATGAAAGTGAATTTTTAATTTTGTGCCCACATTTTGAAGCCACCCTCATTGTAATCTCTTTTTTTGACATAAATACATGCACTCCATAGACCGTCGAATAGAGAGCATGGGGGAGATTGCACCCAATCTTATGTATTCTCTCATCTATTTTCATATCTATTTTCCATGTGTTTTTACTTTCCATATCCTCTGTGTATGCATGTATTTAAGATCCTTACAACAATGGTATCAAAGCTTGTGCTCGTCACTACACAGGGGTCCAACGTGTTCATTTTGCATCCAATCTCTGTTTTTGATTCGGATTCCAATCTCTATCTCTATTCCAGTTTCTGTTTTCTTGTTCTAGTTCATGTCCTAGTTCTAGTTCTAGTTTTGATTTTCGGTTTTTCTTTCAGTTGCAATTCCAATTCCCAAACCTAAGTTTACTCCTTTGACTTACTCCAGGGCAATGACTAAGTCATAGAAGTTTGGCATAACTTTGGCATCTTTGGATTTCGTGGCACCATGGCTCCCTTGGTGATCATTGGCTATGCATGAACACCTTTTAATTAAGGAGTGGCAATAAAGAGTCTCTTATCTACCAAGGAGGAAGGATTTGGACACATAACCTCACTTTCACAAGTCAAGTGTTTTACCACTACACTATTCACTTGTGTTGTCACTCTATTGCTTTTTACTTATATTTAAGATAACTTGCATCTCTCTTAATTTCTCAATTTTGAAGAACCATCCTTCCCTTTTCCATTTGAATTCAAGTCATCTCAAAATTCTTTTCATATCTCTAGTAAGGGGGTTTCTTCCTCTACATACCCATGGACCCTACAACTATCATGGAGGACTTTGGTGAATCACCGTTACCCGGGGTACTGCTTGAGCATTAATTGGAGCTTCTATGGCATGAACTTTGAGGCACCCAAAGCAACATCCGAAAATGTGATGAAATACTTCAAAAGATGCATTCTAAAGAGGATAACCTTGCAAGGGTGGTGAAGGCTATTGTTTTTGCTCAAGCTGATGGCATGCACTCCAAGATTGATGTCAAAAACTTTCAATTTTTATGATTTGAAGGAAAAAAGGATGGCCCATTTATTTTATCATGGTTATCCTAGTTTGATTATTATCTTTTTAGATGAAACCTACTTTGAAAGTGGTAAAGTGAATTTTTCTTCTAACTATTTAGTAGGAATTGCTCAACTTTGGTGGAGTGTTTCACGTCATAGTGCAGATCATTCGATGACATAGAAGGCCTTTCAAGACAAGGTTGAGCCTTTTCTTCCCCCTCAGTTCTATTTACATGTTCGATGTGCATGGACCATGTTCACATGGAAGGAGGATGATACTTTTGCTAATTGCATGGAGCCGTTTTGGCAAAGTCTACTATTGGTTTAGATGCTTGATGTGGTTCTTGAAGATACCCTATTGATGAAGTATGAAGATGGTTTTATTGATTTATTGCATTTTTTTTCATTAAATAGTCCCACTAATTGGGATGAAAAACTACCATTGCTTGAGTTCTCTTACAATAACACAACACATACAACTACTAGTCATGCTCCATTTTTGAAATTATTTATGGTAAAAAGCTTCCCACTCCCAATGTCATTCACTCAAACTGATATTTTGATGGATGATTATATTGCTCAAGATCAGATTCCTATACTTCACAACGTTCACAAACACATTAGGAAAAGTCAAGAATGTTATACACGTAATGTCAATAAAAAACAGTTAGCCAAAGAATTTAAGGAAAATGATCTAGTATGGTCATGTATTATTGAACATCATTTGAAAAAGATTTTATAGCATCATAAAGTTAAACTTGCACCATGTTGTTATGAACCATTTCACATTATCCAAAAAATTAATGATAATTCATTTAGATTAGATATACCATCAAACTAGAACATACATCACTCTTTTTATACTAGTTTACTTAAAACATTCAAATGCACTTTGCCACTCACTCTGATTCTTGATGATCCTGCTTTGATTGAAGAAGAATTTGAAATCTTACTTCTTCAGAAAATAATTGATCATGAGATAACTACCACGTGTACTTGTACTCAATATCATAGATGTTTAGTTAAGTATAAAAATCATTCTATTTAAGAATGTCAGTGGATCCATAAGACCTCATTAATGCTTCATTATGATCACTTAATTTCTACATATCATTGACATTTGCATTAATTCAACTCCTCCACAATACATTTGCATGGAACATGCTTATGTTGTTCAATGATGGGACATGTGATTGGCCATCCATGTCTATTTTATTTATATCAACCAAGGCTAGTTGATTTTCCAATAGGGGGCTTGTTATGAGTTATGGAATATGTTGAATTTTAGAGTTTAATTTATTGAGTTACTGATGTGTTTTGGTGTTTTGATATAGCAGCTGAAGATCTTTGAGGGCGTAGACATTTTAGATATGTCTAGACATGAATATTAGGACTTATGTTTATATCTAGTCTATAAATAAAGACTCTTGTAGAGGGTTCTTTCTAGAAAAGGTAATAAAAATAGTTATTAGGATAAGGATCAATGTAGATTGCAATTTACATAAATAAAAGCAAAGACTCTCCATAAAAGAAAGCAACCTTTTACTTTTATGCTTTATTTTTGAAGCCACCCTCATTCTAATCTCTATTTTCAACATAATAAAAATCCTTTAAATACATGCACTCTATAGACCCATCAAACAAAATGCATGGGGGGATATTGCACCCAATCTTGTGTATTTTCTTTTTTGTTTGCATCTTTGTTTTCTTTGTGTTTTCAGTTTTTATATCCTCTATGTACAAGTGTATTTAAGATCCTCATAACAATGATTTTATTTATGGATTCTTGTCTTCTTAAGTTTTTTTCTTTGACTTTTCATTTGATTTTTTTTACTTGAGATGGCTTATGAAACTCTCCCCCTTGTTTGCTTTATTGTACTGAATATGTCAAGGTTGGTATCGCATATAGGAAGTGAAGGATGTGAGCTTGTGATCTCTAACTTGAGTGGCTTCATAAATTGGGAGGCAAGAGATGGTTGGACCACACCTTAAAAGAGAGAATTAGGAAGTAATCCTCAACCATGGCTTCTAGCACAAGTGATTATTCCCATCACACTCCTAGCCTGAAGGTTGTGAGTTCAAATCCTGTGTAGATACAACATTAGTACTAGAGCCTTGGTACTTGGCTTGGGCAAGGTGGATGTATTCAATGATGGTCATGGGCACCTAATTGGCCTTGTGAAAAGGCACTTGCGCACTCTAAAAATGCTTTGATAATTTTACCCAACAAAGATTGGAGTGTATCTCGCAATTTGTAGGTTAGATTGAGACATAAAAGGTATCACTCGAAAACTCTCAAAACAAAATTTCCATTTCCATTTAGGCAACTAGGAAATTTCAAGCCCTTGGGATACTTTGGGTAGCACTTGATTAAGGGTTCAAGATACCGAGCATGGGTGATGACAACACTCAAGCTACTAAGTTTGAGAACATGGATCAAGACACGAAGGTTGTGAATAGGGTTCAAGAAACTATGCAAGGGTGAGGACATGAATTCAAGGGTACCTAGAGAGTTTGGAGGCTGATCATCTAGGATAGAGTGACACAAGAGTAGATCATTGATGACATTAATCAAACAAGGGGGGGAAGAATGTCATAAAGTGACAGGTAAGAGACAATTGAACCACACTTCAAGAAAGAGGATTAGATAGTAAACCTCAACCATGCCTTTCGTAGCAATTGTTTAGCCCATCACACTCCTAGCCGAAGGTTGTGAGTTCAAATCCCTTGTGGATAGAACAAGTGGTCTTAGTTCATATGGCAATAATGATGTGCTAACTTTGATGTGTAATTCAAGGAAAACATTTTTCTAGAATGAAAACCTTGTCATTTCTAGGGGGGGTGGGGGTTTCTTACAATTATGGATCCTTCTCCCTACACAAACTAGGGATTTCTCAATCAAACCACTCTCTAAGAGGCTTTCCAAAGTTGACAACATATCATTTCCATATCTTCTAAAGTTCAAGAAAATACTGTCAACCTTCTTTGTACTTCTCTCTAACGTTCTTGTATATTTTTTCCTTCTTTGTAATTTAAAGCATTTTTTCAAAAGAAAAAGGTAATATTCAAGATGATTGGAAATAAAGTCTTTATGGAATGCTTTCTTAAATGCTTGGATGTATTGACTTGGATTTGTTTCTTTGGAAATATGCCATGATGCATTGTCTCCTTGGGAATAAATATAAGTAGAAAGTTAAGTGGAGGTGTTTATGCAAGCAAAGATGGAGGAGCACAAAAATGTTGATATATTTAGGTAGTGATGTGTGTGAACACTCTAGGACCGCCGGGGCACTTTTTTCCCTCTTTAGGAGGTTTTTTTCCCCCGGCTTGTATATACGCCTATTGCCCTAATGGGCTACTTATCTTTGTACATTCTCTAGTAATACATTCAGTCTTGTGTGTTGTGCTCCAAGCTTCTTCTTCTTCCTTGTGCTGTTTGCGTGCTTCCGCAGACGTCTAACTCCAACAATTGGTATCAGAGCAGGTCGTTGCTTCTTCTAGGGCGCCGTCGACACTCCTCCGTTTGCAGTCTCAGATTCACACAAAATTTGGTGAGCATACTCAGGGTGTTTCCGAGATCAAAACAACTTCGCTCTGTGGTGCCGAAATCGCGATCTGAGCTCGTTTCGGCCTCCGAACGCACTATCGCAGTGCTTGTGCAGGCTATTTCGTCCTTTTGTGCCAAAGCTATATACCAGTTTCTGTTCGCTAGTTTAAGCGTCTCGAAGTCTGCTACAGGTCTAGTAGAACTCGTGTGGGCAGTTCTGTTCAACTTTTTGAGATACAGTCAATTTTCTGCATCAAGGTATTTTAGTCACCGGCCATGGCTGAAAGCAGTGATGTATTCTGTATGTTGGCTGTTGAGGATAAGTTGGATGGTACCAACTACCCATTATGGGCTTATATGATGCGACATGTACTGGTTGCAAAAGGATTGTGGAACATTGTGCAGGGTGTTGAAAGACGTCCTGTTACACCTGTAACGATAGGTACTGCAAATACAGGTGTTGGAGCTGATGAAGATGGTGTCGAAGATGATATTCCGCAGATTCCTGTTCGTGCTGCTGTTTCTGTTGCACCTACTGCACAGCAGATTCGTTGGGATGGCAGAGATGCCCAGGCACATGCATTGATAGCTTTGTCTGTCAAACGTGCCATTATTCCTCACATTCGCTCTTGCAGAACAGCAAAGGATGCTTGGGATACACTTACCACTTTGTACCAGGCTAGGAATGAGGCTCGTGTTGCTTACCTCCGAAAACAGTTGGAGAGTGAGCACATGAATGAAGGTGATTCGATGGACAGTTTTCTTACAAAGATCAAAGACCTGAAGGAACAATTGATTTCTGCTGATGAGGTTATACCAGATAGCTCACTTGTGCAGACCGTTCTGAATGGCCTTCCTGATTCATATAAGAGTTTTGCCTCTACTCTTCGATTGATGATGAAAGGCAATCCGAATGCCTTGTCATTTGAGGAATTAGTCTCTGTTCTGTTGCAGGAAGATCAGTCCAGGCAGAACAGGTCCATTATGCGTGTTGCAGATCAAGCTTTCCTGGCTAGTCAGAAGGGCAAAGGAAAATGGAGCTCTTCTACTAGTAAACAGAAATCTGCAAATGCTGCACAATCGAAGAACCAGGATAAAGATGAGAAGAAATCAGAAAAGCAAAAATTGTTCTGCAAGTACTGTAAAGGAAATGATCATATTATAAAGAACTGTCCAAAACTGGCTGCTAAAGAGGCAAAGAAGAAAGAGGCTGGAATGGTTGTTGCAGAGGCCTCTACACCAAAAACAGAGTCTGCAAATCTTGTGCAGGAAGAAGAATGGGCGTTTACTACTGTCTGCAGTTTTGACCCATCTTCTCATGATCAGTGCATGTCTGCAGTAGACTCAGATGTTTGGTACTTTGACAGTGGGGCGACCAAACATATTACCTCACAGCGCAGTTTCTTCTCTTCACTCGAGCCTGCCCCTACAGGGAATACTGTCACATGCGCCAATAACTCCTCTTATCCTGTTATGGGAGTTGGTAAGATCATTCTGACTACTGCTGATGGTAGTTCTTTCACTTTGTCAGATGCTTTATTTGTGCCAGGGATCAAAAAGAACCTGTTATCAGTTTCTGCATTAGCCAAGATTGGCTTGGTTGTGAAATTCGTTGATGACAGGTGTACAGTCCATGATCTCTCAAATGGCGATGTGATTATTGCTTCTGGCATTTTATGTCGTGGGTTGTATAAGCTCATAGACTATGAAAGATCTGTGAATGATTCGGCATGTGCAGTTCATGATTCTCAGGCTATGTCAGATGCAAAGCTTTGGCATGCACGCTTTGGTCATCTGAATTTTGCTAGCTTGTTACGCCTGCAGAAATCTGAAATGGTGTCCTCTTTGCCCAAACTTGAGGCACCTGGAAAACATGTTTGTGAAGGCTGTATTTTGGGCAAAATGCAGCGTTCTTCCTTTCCAAAAGATGGTTCAGTTCGGGCTATGCAGAAATTGCAGCTTGTACATAGTGATGTCTGTGGTCCTATGCAGACACCCTCTTTTGGAAATTACCTTTACTTCGTGACTTTCATTGATGATTTTTCCAGGCATGCATGGGTATATCCACTCAAAGCAAAGTCCGAAGTGTTCATGTGCTTCAAACAGTTTTTGGTTTTGGCTGAAAATCTGTCAGCATGTAAAATGGGCACCCTCCGTTCTGATCGAGGGGGGGAATATATGTCTTCAGATTTTAATGCATTTCTGGCTGAACGTGGGATAAAACACTAGTGTACAGTGCCGTATACACCTCAACAGAATGGAGTTGCTGAACGAAAGAACAGGTCACTCATGGAGATGGCGAGGTGCATGGTCAAAAGTTAGGCTTTACCACATAGTTTCTGGCTTGAGGCTATCATGTGTGCAGCATATGTACTGAACAGGTGTCCCACCAAAGCGTTGCAGTCTATCACTCCATATGAGGCTTGGCATGACCGCAAGCCATCTGTTGCTCATCTGCGTGTTTTTGGTTGTTTGGCATATGCATTAGTGCCTGAACAACATCGTAGAAAATTGGATGATAAGGCAGTAAAATGTATTTTTGTTGGGTACAGTTCTGAAAGTAAAGGCTATCGTCTGTATCATCCACAGACTAAACGCATTCTGGTTAGCCGTGATGTTGTCTTTGTGGAAGATGCTATTCAGCCATTGCTTTCATGTACTAAGGAGACATCTGTTAGCTCCAAAGCCATGTATGATACTTTGATGCCTCTTTTTACAGGTGGACAGGCTAGCGCTGGTCCTAATGAGGCAACTTCTCAGCCTTTGCAGGTTTCATATGATGATGCAGATCATTCCATTTCTGATGCAGATTTACATGATGCACTTGTTGATGAGAGAGCTGATATTGAACAGGCAAAAACTATGCCAAAATGGCTGGTGCAGACTTTGCATGACAGCAAATTAGATGCACCTTTGTCATATCGTACTCGTTCAGGCCCTCGTAGTACCTCCTTTGCATCAGATTGCTATGCTATGGCTGCATCTAGTCTCTGTGATGAGAATGAGCCTGTTTCTTTTGATGAAGCACAAAATTCAGAAAATTGGATGGCTGCTATGCAATCTGAATATGATGCTATAATGAAGAATGGTACATGGTCTTTATGTGACTTGCCTCCTGGCAAGAAGGCCATTGGCACTAAGTGGGTATACAAGCTGAAGCGTAAACCTGATGGTACAGTTGACAGGTATAAGGCTAGGCTTGTTGCAAAGGGTTATGCGCAGGAAAGAGGCATTGATTTTGATGAGACCTTTGCACCTACATGCCGTATGACTACTGTTCGGAGCATTTGTGCACTTGCAGCCCATCATGGTTGGAATGTACATCAGTTGGACATTAAAACAGCATTTCTGAATGGTGACTTGCATGAAGAAGTGTATGTTTTTCAGCCCCGTGGCTTTGTGCAGAAAGGGCATGAAAACCAGGTGTGCAGGTTAAAGAAGGCGTTATATGGTTTAAAGCAAGCACCACGTGCTTGGTATGAGAAAATACATGCCTATCTGATTGCACATGGTTTTGAGAACAGTCCAACTGAAAGCACCTTATATGTTAAGCGTGCTAATGATGTGCTTCTGATCATTGTTGTCTATGTAGACGACATGCTGCTCACTGGTCCTCTTGAGAAGCATATTGCTGATTTCAAGGCTGATTTGCATGCCTCATTTGAGATGTCTGATTTGGGGCATTTGCATCACTATTTGGGCATTCAGTTTATGCAAGTTGATGGTGGAATGGCTTTGTGTCAAACGAAATATATTGACACATTATTGCAGCGTTTTGGCCTTGAAGACTGTAAGCCTATTGCCACTCCTATGGAGACAGGTTTACGATTGAGTCTTCATGATGCTGGAGATGCATTTGATGCTGTTCTCTATCAACAAGCTGTTGGATGCTTGATTTACTTATGCATTACTCGGCCAGATATTCAGTTTGCTGTCTCACAGATGAGCAGGTTTATGCATTGCCCAGGAGTCACGCATTGGAAAGCGGTTAAGCGCATCTTTCGCTACTTGAGTGGTACTCGGCTACTTGGGTTGTTTTATCCCAAGGGGGGATCACTACCGCCAGATTTGCATGCTTTTTCTGACTCAGATTGGGCTGGTTGCTATGACACTCGTGTGTCCACCAGTGGTTTTTGCTTCATGCTTGGTAGCTCATGTATATCTTGGTTGAGCAAGAAGCAGTCTACTGTGGCCACTTCCAGTTGTGAGGCTGAGTATAGGGCAGCTTTCACAACGACTGTTGAGTGTGTGTGGCTCAGACGCCTTATGGCTGATTTGGGTGTTGGCCAGTCTTCTGCCACCACCATCTTCACTGACAGTCAGAGCGCATTGGCAGTTGCGAGGAACCCTGTGTTCCATGCTCGCACTAAGCACATTGAGGTGCATTATCACTATGTCAGGGAGAGGTTCTCTGCTGGGGAGATCAGCTTGGCATATGTGCCCACGCAGGAGAACATTGTAGACCTTTTCACGAAGGCTCTGCCTAGGGAGAAGTTTGAAGCTTTCCGCAAAGCTTTGGGCTTACTTCCTTTTGTGGAGTGATTTCCACATAGCTCGGCACTTCCTTATACATGAGTGCCAGCTCCTTGTTCACCACATCACTCCCAGGGGGGATTTGTTGATATATTTAGGTAGTGATGTGTGTGAACACTCTAGGACCGCCGGGGCACTTTTTTCCCTCTTTAGGAGGTTTTTTTCCCCCGGCTTGTATATACGCCTATTGCCCTAATGGGCTACTTATCTTTGTACATTCTCTAGTAATACATTCAGTCTTGTGTGTTGTGCTCCAAGCTTCTTCTTCTTCCTTGTGCTGTTCGCGTGCTTCCGCAGACGTCTAACTCCAACAAAAAAGAGAGGGAGAGAGGGAGAGATTGGTGTGTATAGAAGGGAAAAAATGGGTTTGTACAAAGGGAAATGGTGGTATGGAAAAGCACATCATGATAAGGTTGAAGAAAATATGGTGGATGTCAATGATGGATGGCACTAAAGTGTCAATTGAGAGAGAGAGAGAGAGAGAGAGAGAGAGAGAGAGAGAGAGAGAGAGAGAGAGAGAGAGAGAGAGAGAGAGAGAGAGAGAGAGAGAGAGAGAGAGAGAGAGAGAGAGAGAGAGAGAGAGAGAGAGAGAGAGAGAGAGAGAGAGAGAGAGGGAGGGGGGAGAGAAGGATTAGTTCACTATTTAAGATATGATGGAGGTAGATGTAGAAATTGAAGGGGAGAGAGAGAGGAAGAGGGAGAGGGAGTGATAGAGAGAGAGAGAAAAAGAGAGAGAGAGAGAGAGAGAGAGAGAGAGAGAGAGAGAGAGAGAGAGAGAGAGAGAGAGAGAGAGAGAGAGAGAGAGAGAGAGAGAGAGAGAGAGAGAGAGAGAGAGAGAGAGAGAGAGAGAGAGAGAGAGAGAGAGAGAGAGAGAGAGAGAGAGAGAGAGAGAGAGAGAGAGAGAGAGAGAGAGAGAGAGAGAGAGAGAGAGAGAGAGAGAGAGAGAGAGAGAGAGAGAGAGCTAGACATCGATACAAGTCAGATCATTTATTAGTGTGTGTTCCCCAAAGAGTATGAGTTGCTTAGGTTCCTAGCTTGGCGGTTATCCTAAGGTTCCACCTTATAAAGTAGCGTGAGTGTGAATGATTGCCACATGTCACACTAGAGCACTCTAGAAGATTTCTAGTCTTGGAGCAAGAGGATAAATAGGATGGGAGGAGAGTAGCATACATGCCATTTCCAAGTCTTTTGTGTGAAAAGTCTCACATTAGGTATCAGAGCTTGAGTTTAGGTCATGGGATAGTAGATTTTGTGGTCTTCTTTTAATAGTTTTGGCAATATAGAGTAGCCACGCGAACATTTTTCTGAGATTCTTCTTCATCGATCTGATGGCAACTCTAGGTGATCAACAAGCTGATTTGAACAGCATAGATGTGTGCACGATGCCCCGAGGCATGTTGATATCATGAGGGGAGAGAGAGAGAGAGAGAGAGAGAGAGAGAGAGAGAGAGAGAGAGAGAGAGAGAGAGAGAGAGAGCGAGAGAGAGAGAGAGAGATAGATAGAGAGAGAGAGAAAGAGAGAGAGAGAGAATTGATCCTCTTCTCCTCTGGTGTTCTAAGGTAAGTGCACAGGTCTTCATTATCCCCTATAGGATGAAAAGAATGAAAAACTTCTCTTCATATAGCATTGTGGCTACGTAATGGATCAAATCCATCGTTTTTTCTTCTATTATCTCCTCTAAAAGAGCATACCTACCTTTACTACATCAGCCATAACTCGCTCAATTCCTAACGAAATTGAGTGATTCAACTTGCTATAGGAAATAGACTTAACAAGGTTTCATATAGTCTAGAAGATACAATTGGATTATTAAAAACCAATTTTTGAGAACATTAATATTTTTGCATGTATTTTCAAGGAGAGATGCTGCCCATCCACCTAGATCCATTGTTTTGGCCATAACTTCCTCATGAAAGGTCCATATCAAGAAATTCAGATTGCTATAGATTCTACACTTCAAGCTCTTTTGTTTGAGTGTTAAATGCAATATTTTGACCATTTCAAGACATCTTGGCATAAGCTTTTATATAGATATTGATTGGTGAGAAACTCTTTTTGAGTGACTTGAGTATCCAACTATGACAATGAGGAGTTCCTAATCATATTTTAAACCATTTTTGATAGGAATGCATGAATTCTTATACCTTCAAATCATGTTTTTTCTCTCAGGTTCATTCATTATGATACTTTTTGCATCAAAATGTATAATTTTTCATTGTTTTGTCTTCCAGTTTTATGAAAGTAACATTGGCATATGCATCAAAGTTAGTTTTGATACAAATTCATCTCTACACACAAAGTAACATTGTTTTGTCTTCCAGTTTTATGAAAGTAACATTGGCATATGCATCAAAGTTAGTTTTGATACAAATTCATCTCTACACACAAAGTTACAGTAACTTATGTTGGTTTATAAAAGCATGCAAATGTTGTTGTGTGTTTCAAGATCCTTTTGTAGGTAATGGAGTGAGACCAAAGATATTGAACATGAGGGCATGTAGTGCCCAACAAAACATATTGGAAAAGACTTATTTCTTTGTAGGTTTCCAGATTAAAGAAATTGGTTTGCCCACCACTAGGTTGATGCTTGTCATTATGTGATGGTTATTATTTTTTCAGGCTTCATTTTCCTGGGGAAATGCTCTAGAATTTTTTGTAGCCACATGGCATTGTATCCAATGAGGGAAGTAGAGAGATATTGTGTTGCAAGAGAGAGGAAGTCTCATGTGTATAACATAATTAAAAGCATGTTAAAGTAATTGAGTAGAGAAGAAGACGCATGATTAGATGCATGCATACATAGATGGTATGATCTCTAGAGATTTGAAGTGCATGATGCATTTTCTATCTATAGAAGGTCATTGTATCTATCACCAAGATGAGTCACGATAAGCCTAAAGTATATGATATAAGTAACTAAGTTTGGTTTTATAAATTAAATGACGAAGACAGATAATATTTTTTATTTAGATTGGGAATGGTTGGAGGATGGAGTCCTCAGAGTAACCAAGATTTCCTCCAAGATAACTTTTAGTTGAAATAGCTAGATACTAGATGCTATGTCAAAGAGAGACAAAGGAATGATTTTAGAGCATTTAAGTATGAGTGATGGCTAAGAAATAGTTATTTCCATAAGAGCATAAATTAGCATACTAACTCTAAGATTGTGTACTTTTATATTTTTTAGAATACAAGAATAAGAGATTAAGTGTGTGTCTAGCTATTTGCCCAACAAAAAACTAATAAAACTCTAAAGTTAGAGTACAAGGTGTAAAATTGGATTGTCTAAGTCAAAGAGACAAAGGTAAAGTGAGTTAATAAGGTTAATTTATTCATCAAGGCTTACAAGTGATGTGAAGGGAGCAATAATGCTCATAGTTGTTCTTTCAAGACATTATAAGAACTTATTAATTGATTCAAACATACTCTTATGTTTGGAGCAATGGCAAAAACAAGGGAAAATTGATGCCAAAGTTAAAAGAAAGTCAAGAGGTATGAGTCCTAAGATCTTATGATTATGTGAATCAATAGATCATAGAGAGGACCTTACAATACCTATACACAAAGAATTTTAGGTAAGAGTTAAAAGATCTTAGGATTCTATGAGTCAAGAAGATCTTAGAAAGAACTCTAGAGCACCCAAAGATATACAATATTCAATGAATAGTGATCAAGATGAATGACGAGTAGCATTCTAATCAAAGGGAACTATACGAATCATGACTTTGTGCAAAAAATCACAACTTTGTGGAAAATTCAATTTATTAGAGCATCACAATCACCTTAGTATTGGAATTTTCCACCTAAAATTGTTCACAAAATCGCGATTCTTTGGTTGTCTCAATGCGATTGTCTCATAGCATTGCAATTGTTTGGCTTTCATAAAATCACAATTCTCTAGTCACAACATCGCAATTCTCTCATAAGATCATAATTCTCTTAGACAATCATGATATTTTCACACAATCCGGCTACCTTAAACAAATACATAAATATCTTGAGAGTTTTTGTTTGTCTGTTTGACCCCCAAGAGGTTCAATGGACATAAATTTTCATCCAAAATTTGTTTTTTGAGCTCTAGAGTTGCTCGAAATCGGGTTTTGAATCCCAATCAACCTCAACTGGTTTTCTTAAAAATCATGTTTTGATTTTTATATAGGATCATTTGAAGTTGACCTTCATGTGGGAATAGGAAGTCAAGGGAGATCTAGAGGATTTTTCAACAATACAAGGGGGAAAATGGGTCTTTAAGAAATGCCTAAATCAAAATTGTCTGTCAAATAAATTAAAATTAAAGCTTGATCTAAACTTGGGACACTTATAGTTCTATTAAGAGCCATTCAAGGATGTCAAGAGCAACGTAAAGTGCAGAATAAAGCAAGGTTTGGGGAGCACACTTAGTGGACATCCGAGCACTTTTCAAAGCATGAGACTTGAGGTTGAAGAACTCTCAAATGCCTTTATCAATTTGTGGTACAAGCTAATTGTGATTAGTGGTATTGATTAAGTACGTTCATGTTAGGAATGATAAAAGTGCAAGAAACCCTAATTATAAAGGAAAAAAATCGATTTTGAATCTAATCCTTTACAAGAGTTGCCACAATTGAAAGGTGCATGCGAATTTGAATCTCTTCAAATCAGAGCTCCCTCAATACTGATAAGAAATGAAGACTCAATGGTTCCAAGAAACATTGAAGTTGTGAAGAAGGTGTAGTGTCATCTCACCTTAGAAGATCTACTCAAAATAAAACCTGAGTTGTGGAAACATGTGGTGAATCACATTCCAGAACTTTGTTCCAATATGTCAAAAGCAGGCTCTAAGCAAAAAGTCCCAAAGATACCTCTAGAAAAAATGGCAGACATGAGTGAAGGTGAAGAAGGTAATACTTATCTTCCAATCCCTTAGCAAGGTTACACAACCAAAGCTATCTTAGATTTAGGTGCTAATGTTTCAATTGCAACCACCTCCTCGTGGAAGCAATGGGGCAAACCCGCATTAAGAACAACTAGAATGAAGCTTCAAATGGGTGATGGCCATATTGAAAGACCTCAAGGATTGCTAGAAGGGATAACTCTAACCACTTGTGGTGTAGAGTTCAAACACACCTTTGCTATATGTGACTTTGGCAAAAATAACATCTATGAAATGATCCTAGGAAGACCATTCCTACAGTAGCTACAAATAGTACAAGGTTGGGGAACCAACTCCTTATACTTTGAGCACTTACGGGTCACAACCAAGGTCAATCTGAAGGATTATACCTTTAGAGATGTATCACCTCTACAATGGAATCCTATCCACAAGGGGTAAGAAGATTCAATCTTTGTGAATTCTGTAAGTTCTTATGATCCATCTTGGATGCATGAAGGTACTCACTTGTGGATATACAAGCTCCTAGAGGAAGAGGAAAGATGCCTAAAAGCAAGAGAAGAAGGAAATTCTCAAGGAGCGGGACATGTTAGAGACCCAACCTACATACCAATGATCTTTCCAAACGAGAATTTGAGCCTCATGGTTGGGCAAAAATCTTACCACCATGGACATCCCTTTCAATGAAGAACAGTGGACACCTCAATGTAATGAGGAGGGTTACGATATCTCTTTGTTCGTGTTTGAACCCTTGCTTGAAGAGTGTGATTCTAATGAGGTCATAGAAGAAGAAGAGGATGGCAATGATCTAGAGTCCATTGTGATGGATAGTTGGTTTGACTCAGACAAGAACTATCTAGAAAATATAGGAGTACTTACCCAAAAAGAAGAAGAACTTATCACAAGAATGAAAACTATCAATTCAAGGGAGAAAAGTGGAGGTAGTCAAAAGAAGAAGAAAAGAAAAGCAGTGAAACAACAAAGGAGGAGTTATTGTTCAAAGTACTATAGAATTTCAAGAAATATGAAGTTGAAGACCAAATAAGTTTGGTATGAATGCCTTAGAAATAGGCCATCAGAGGAGAAGCATATGATAATAAAGAAAATACCAAAAAAATTATACTAACCATCGAAGAGAACAAAGAGCGATGTACATACATAGGAGACGATCTAAGTGACGAAGAAGAAGTAGAGCTTGTAGTTTTATTAAGGGAATATAGGGATGTGTTTGCATGGACCTATAGAGACTTGAGGGGGTAGATCTAGAGATATGCACTCATACAATTCCCATGATGGCTGATGCCAAGCCCACCAAATAGAAGCCCTACACATAAAATGACACTTATGCAACCAAAATAAAATAAGAAATTGATAGACTGATTGAAAATAAATTTCTCTATGATATTGATCATATTGAGTGGGTCTCCCACATCATAATGGTGCCCAAGAAGAACAAAAATTTGTGGATGTGTATCAACCTTAAAAAAAGTTAATGCCGCTACGATCAAAGATAGCTATACACTTCCAATCACCAAACATTTATTGGAGCATGTTACAGACAAGGAAGTTTATAGCTTCCTTGGTGGTTTTCAGCTACAACCAAGTGTAGCCATTTCCATAGACAATCAACACAAAATGGCCTTCGCCAAAGAGTGGGGAATCTTTGCATTTTGTGTGATGCATTTGGGCTCACAAATGCACGTGAAAAATTCCAAATGCTCGTGTCATGTATTCAAAGAGTTTCTTGTGAAAGAGCTTAGAAGTATATGTGGATGATTTATGTGCTCATTCCCAAGAAAGAAGACATCACATTCTAGAGCTCAGATAGATCTTCAACACGTGTAGAGAATATTGAGTTTTTCTTGACCCAAAAAAGTGTATGTTCAAGAAGGCTTAGGCATGGTATATGCCATGAAGATGTTTCAAAACTAACATTGACCAACAAGTTCAAGTTTTTCATTGATCATCAAGCTTTATTATATTTGGTCAATAAACCTTGCAATACGGAATGCTTCGTAAGATGGTTCCTCTTACTAATGGAATATAACTTTGAAGTGGTTGTTAGGAAAGGTAGGACCCACCTCAAGGCAGATCACCTTTCTTGCATCACTTCAGGAGAGTCACCACAAGGAGTGTCTGATGAATTACCCGACACTTATTTGTTCAATTTAGAAGTTGTTCTTGAATGGGCAAATAAGTTGGTATCTATCTTAACCTTCGGGCCTGCAAATAAGAATGTGAAAACAAATAAATATGAAATTATAAAATCACAAAAGTATCAAATGTTTGCAAGAAGTATGTACAAACAAGATACAAAGGGTGTACTATCTTGTTGTGTCAAGGAGAATGAACATAGAAGTTGGTTGCAAAAAGGCCATGAAGGATTGCTAGGAAATCACTATTATAAACAACGAACATTGCACAATCTAAAGTGTTTAGGAGTGTATTGGCCTAGTATGGATAGAGAAATAAAGGAGAGGATTAAGAATTGTCCATTGTGCTATTGAGAAAACTAGTAAATAACAAACACTCTGAGTGGGATAAAAAACTTCATCATGTTGTTTGGGCTTATCGAGTTGCCTACAAAATGATACTCAATGCCACCACATTTCAGATGGTCTTCAAATAGAATGTTGTGTCACCATTAGACTTCCTCATCTCGAGTTCAAATGTAGCACTCCATGATATTTGATCTGAAATGCTTAGGTGAAACCAGGCTACAAGTGGTAGTAGGCATCTATGCTACAAAGAAAAGACAAAAGGCATACTTTAATGCAGACATCAAGGATAAAGGATTGAAAGAGGGAGACCTAGTGTTGGTTTATACACTAAATTAGCATGCCCATAAATTGGAAAAACGAGGATATGGACCCATGGTCATTAATAGAATTTCCACTAGCAGTGTAGTTCAGTTGGCCACTCTAGAAGGTGACATCTTGCGAAGTATATTAGTGGATGTCGAGTCAAGCTATATCAAGAAACTCTTACAGAGGATATGCTAATGAGATTCAACACTACTAAGAAGCAAAAAGAAGAATAATTAAGGGTTTGAGAAGAAGAACAAGCAAAGGCTAGAGAGAGCATTAGCCGAAATAAGTTAACACGACAAGGCCTAGATGTCAATTCCAATGCCCCAAGATATCGCATGGCTATGTGCAACAAAAAGAGAACACAACATAGCATCATAGGTAGATGACCATTCATCACGGTTGAGCTACGTCATGGCATTGCAAATAAGACGATCAAAGATCTCATCGATTTTGGAGCTACCAATAGTACACTTAGGTACTCATGCTCTAAAGGATTGGGCATGGAAGTAAAGCCATTAAAAGCTTATTAAGGGGGCTTAGGAGGCATGGATTGTACCAATGAGATAGACATTCCTATCCTTTTAAAGGATGTCCCTTTGAGGGTAAAAGCGATGGTTTGCCATGATGAGGACATCATAGAACATATGATATTAGGGCAGAATTGGTTGTACAATCATGCAATTGACTTAATCATGTGGCAGTGATCACTTTAGGTCTAGGTTAACAAGCAATGTCTAATAGTTGAATTGGAAGGCGAGGGCCCTTTTGATTCCATTACCCCATACTTTGCATGCACTACAAAGTCCAATGTGCACCATTCCTCACCTATTGATGGGTAGTTCATGCAAGTGCTAGAACCCCCTTTTCTTCCAAAAGTATTAACATCACAATTGGAACAATTAATTTCATAGAGAAAAGGAGGAAAATTACAACCAAATGGAAGAAGGAGGTCATCTCGATGACAAAAGCTATTACGCAACCTCGCTCCTCGTGCACAAGGCCAAAACCTGAACCAAATTTCAAGACTAAAAAAATATGGGTAATGCAAGGAAAGTAACCACTAGCTTTGCCCCAACAATTCCCATCCAGGCAAACCAACTATGCCAAAAGAAGAACCAACCATCTAGGAAAAGCTCAACCACAAGGTACCAACAAATTTAGGTGCCTAAGGAATTAGCAGCAACTCAACAATGGCGATGACACATCTGGGTACACAAGGAAAAAAATTAGTAGGTTGAGAAGGAGTTGAACTTTATCTACTACCACTATTGGGTGTGTGAGTGAGTGAGGTAGCATGAATAAAATTACACAGAAGCTCGAAGAAGGAGATTGAAGCACAAAGACACATGATGGTTCGAAGAGCTCTCTACCAATAGATGATCAATATTATGAGAATGAGAGAATTGAGAGCTATAATTGGATCCCTAAGTATAAAGTACCACCACATATAATTATATCATGTATATGTGGTTACGTGGGGGAAAAACCGCTAGCCAACACTAGAGAAAAAAATTCCCATGTATAAGAGAACAGTTTACATCAAAGCTACTTGAGAGAGACATAAGTGTAACAAGGAGGAGTCTATCTAGGCAATAACAAAATTCTCCCAATAGAAGGGAGCTGCAAGTCAAAATCAGCAAGTACAAAGGAGAGGGAAAATCCATATGAGTTTTCCCATTTCATGGTCTACCCACTTTTGAGTCTCACACTCTTTTCCATTTTGTGAGTACATTGTTAATTTCATTTTGCTTATGCTTGAGTGCTCTCTACAAAAGGTTCATCAAGTATGTGAGTATCGTTTTTGGTAATGTATGGTTTCTATGAATGAGACTATTCCAAAACCTTTAGGCTTCTTAGATCCATAAGACAGGGTTATCCCCTTACTCCCCTTCTCTTTGCCATAGCTAATGATGCTCTTTGATGGTTGGTCAAAGATGCTATGAACTATGGTGCTATCAAAAGTATGAAGATTCCTAGTGCCCCTCCCCCTTGGTCTCCAAATGTTTGTACATGACACTAACATGCTCACTAATGTAGATGACATTTCTATTGCTTCCTTTTTGGATTTTTTGAACACTTTTTGTTTTTTTCAATGCATCTAAAGTTATTCATGAAAAAACTATTTTCAAATCCTCTAACAATGTCATTCCTAATTGTATTCCTAATATTGGTTGTGAAATGATAAAAAATGGTGAAACTTTCAGAATTTTAGGTATCCCTATGGGATTTGAAATATCCTTAACCAAAGATGCGACTAAGTGGTGCACAAATTCAAAGAAAAAAAATTAAATTGTATGCTTTGCAGTATTTCTTGGCTCATAGAGTCTTTTTTTTAAATCATTAGATCTTGCTTTGCCTCAATTATTTCGTAGCTTGTTGGATGCCTACAAAAAAATCAATTCTGGTACATCATTGCTTTGGTTAGGAGATTTCCTTGGGGAGGTAATGCACAAGTGACCTGAATTCCCAAAGTATCATGGGAAGTCGCAATATCTGCCAAAATGTGAAGGTGGTATGGGAAAACTCTATCCTATCAGTGTGTTTACTTGCAGCATTTGGAAGGCTTGTATGGATGTCAAGAGGAACTTTTGTACTACCCCTTATCATAGAAAAAAAGAGAAAAACTTTTCTTTTTTTTAAGAGGCCATTTGGACTCGATGGGTGGCTTTGTGCAATAAAGGAATTTATGCATAAGATAACATTAGTGTTTTAAATTTGGATTCAATAGATGTAATAATATCCTTCATAATCATGAGCTTTCATATAATCCCAATCCACTTGCTCTAATGTTTTTGTCTGTTGCTTGTAAATATATCCTCCTCAAGCATAAGGAACACTTCAAGGATAAACTCAAGGTCTAAAATATAAAGAAAAGGCTTGAGCTTGAAGATGTTCATATTAAGACATTTTTCGATTCTAAAAGGAAGAAAGAGTCAGTGTTTAAGGACGTGAGAATAGATGGTGGATACCTCCAAACATGAGCCTGGTGCTACAAAAACTTGCTCTACACCCAAGATGACTTCAGGGATAGTAAGTAGACACCTTGAGCTTGTTAAGGATGCATATAGACCATCTTAGTGCTTTGGAAGATCATTCGCAAATTGATGCATCAAAATAGACAACTTGATTCAAAACACATTATTGAAAGCTTGCTATTTGGGATGAGAAGTGCTCCAAAATTTCACTCAGAGCTCACAACCTACTGAGAATTGTCTAGAGAAACTTTGCACACTTTAAATTAGATATATGATGATCCTAAAGCAACAACAATAAGGAATTATGATGAACCATACTGAGAGAATTTGATTTAGGAACATTGGGGTGTCATCCCGACGTTTCAAAAAAGAATCTACTTGCATACATAGGTCACTTCAAATAGATGTAGCTCATAGATTAATGAACCAAATGTGATGAAAATTGATATATGCAAATAGACTTAGCAAATTATCTATACGAGTTTAAATCTCATCAAAAGACTTAGTATACACAGAGAAATCAACGATCAATTTTGACTAAAAATAAGACATAGGCCTGTGGCAGTAAATGAAGAGAACTCCAATGTGTAGCTTGAAATGTCAATCTCTATTGCACATATTTTACATGGAATGAATGAGCACGAAGCTTGGAAAGGAGTAACACTATGTGTGCTTCACAAATGACTTGGTTCTTGCTCAGAAATTCCTCCAAATGTAGCTCAACCTCTGCTCCGTTCCGTGACTCTTCTCATGTGTATATATAAAGGAACTTGTATTCAAAATTTGGGGGGATTCCACCTAAAATTTCCTTCAACTTAGGGGAATACCATCTAATTGATTTCTCAGACTTTAGCTTCATGATTTGAACCTAAAAAGATCACGAGTTTCTCTTCTTGCTTTTACTTTTGGTGAATTTACATTTCAACTATTACAGGGGATAGTTTTTATGGCTCCTCTCATTGAGAGTACAACTTATGTCATTACACCAATGATGATCAAGCACTAGGCTTGGATGAAAATGCACCAATAGCTCCCTCTCAAGCCTAGCATGCTTGAGTCTTCATTCTTCCTTGATTTCTAGCAATCTAATCATGCCTTTGAATCTGCTCAGCTTGATACCATCTAATGTGTTAGTCAACATGTCTACACATTGAAGATTTATAGATACTATAGAGAGTACACACACCAAAGCAAAATGAAAAAAAGAGTGTACTCACAAAAGAAAGAGCAGGTGAGACTCAAAATGAGTAGACCATGAAATGGATTAATTCATGTGGATTAGAAATGAGCTTGCCAAGAGCATGGAGTAGGCTCCTTAAGCTTCTAACCAAGTACAAATGGGGGAGAGGCCAATAACCTACAAAACACCAATGTCAGTTAATAAATGTCGAAGCCAAATGGCCTCACATGTTGTGAAACTAGATGCTCGGTACTCGATCTTGGTGGATGATAGAGCAATTGTGGGCTGCTTCTTACTTGCCCATGATATAGGTCCTGAGCCAAGCAAGAATATGTATCTAGAAGTAGATCATCGAGAATCAAGATTTCCAACCCAATTTGAATCTTAATATCCAGTGAGTTTGATGCCCCCTCTATACCAAAGACCATGATGTTGGGTGAGGGCAAGGTATCGAAGTAGTCTTTGAGCAGCATCCCAATGGGTTTGTTGAGGCTGATGCGCAAACTGACTGAGTATACCAATTGCATAGGCAATATCTGGTCTAGTGTTGGCAAGGTAGAGTAATGAACCAACAAGCTAGCAATAAGTATGCACATCCACAAGTGATGATGAATCCTCTAGTGTGAGCTTGATGTTTGGATCAAGTGGTGTAGATACTAAGTGACACTGGTCCATGTTATATCTAGAAAGGATATCAAAGCAGTAATTCTTTTGTGATAGGAAGATGCCTTCTTTTGTTTGCCAAACTTCCATATCTAAGAAGTAGTGAAGTAGTTCAAGATCGGTCATAGAGTACTCAAGATGCAACTGTGTGATGATGAATTGGATGCATTCTTCATCTGAGCCTATCAAGATCAAGTCATCTACATAGAGGATGATGATGGCAACTAAGGATTCCTTTTGATAGATGTAGAGGTTAGCATCAACATTGCTTCTGTGAAATCGTTTAGCTTCAAAGAACTTGTGAATCTTTTCATACCATGCCCTGTGAGCTTGCTTAAGTCCATAAAGTGCTTTGTGAAGTTTGTATACTTGGTCTTCCTTTCCTTTGATCTTGAATGCTTCACGTTTTTCAACATATACTTCTTCTTGAAGATCTCCATTGAGGAATGCACTTTTGACATCCAGCTGGTAAATGGGCCACTTAAAGTGAGCACTTAGTGCGAAGATGATTCTTATGGTGATGAATCTTGCAATAGGAGCAAAGGTTTCTTCATAATCAATGTCATGTAACATGTTGTTGCTTGTAACCCTTAGCTACCAACCTTGCTTTGTACTTATCTAATGTTCCCTATTATTTGTATTTGACCTTGTAGAGCCACTTGCGTCCTATAACTTGATGATTTGCGGGTTTAGGAACAAGAGTCCAAGTCTTTTTCTTCTCTATTGCTTCCATTTCCACTTGCATAGCTTCTTCCCACTCATGTTTTCCTTGAGCTTCTTTGTAGTTAGAAGGTTTTGGGATTTGTTGAATCTGATGCATCAAGGCATAATTGACATAATGACTTTGTTCTTACTCTCTCTTATCAATAAGTCTTTGAGATCTTCTTGGTTGACTTGAAGTACTTGCTTTTGAGTTGGTTTGGGGAAAGACCGAGTCCCCTTCTATAGTGTAGATGGATGGACTAAGATTTGTTGTTGGATCCTTGTTGCAGAATGTGGAAGCTTCATTGAATATTAAATCCTTGGATATTGTGATGGAGTGGTTTTCAAGATCATGTAAGAAATACACTTTTGATTGCTCACTATAACCTATGAAGGTGTGCTTCTTAGACTTGAATTGCAACTTGTTGCGATCTTCTTTTGGCATGCAGACAATGCTTCACTGCCAAATACTTGAAAGTAATGCACATTAGGTTTTCTTCCATAATATGCTTCAAATGTTGTCTTGTTGCCTAATGCACTCGTGAAGCCTCGATTAAGTATGTGAACAATAATATGCACTACTTCCACTTAAAACTTATAGGGTAATTTTTTGTTATGAATCATAGTTCTTGTCAATTCCATCATACTTTGATGTTTCCTCTTAGCTACTTCATTTTGGGATGGAGTGTGAGGTTGAGTAACTTGTCTTTCTATCCCTTTATGTTTGAGGAAGTTGTTAAAGTTGTGATTTATGAACTCACCACCTCCATCTGATTGGATGGTCTTAATGGACTTCGAAGCTTCATTCTCCACTTGGGTGATCCATTCACGAACTTAATAAAAGCGTCTACAACTAAAAGAAAGAAGTAGAGTGATCCGCTTAGAGATAGGATGTTCATGGGTCCACAAAGGTCCATGTGGATAAGGGCCAAAGCGTTCCTATCTCTTGTTGAAGCTTCCTTTGGAATGGGAGCCCTATGTTGCTTGCCTTGAGTGCAAGCCTGACAGACATCATTGAGTTTCCCAAGCTTGGGCAATCCTTTTACTATCTAGGTAAATAGGAGGTGTGGCCATATCATTGGTTCCACAAACTAGATAGTGATTCCTTGGATAGAAAACAAGATAATTTATATAAGCCCTTCTCTTCAATGCCTTGGGTGATTATGTCTTTCCTATGAGGGTCAATGACTTTGAGAGAGGTGTTATCAAACGAGACTTATTTTTTATGTTTGATAATTGCTTTTACTGACAGCAAGTTCATGCACAAATTGGGAACAAATAACATATTTGAAAGTGATTTGCATTCCCCTTGAGCGTTGTGGAGGTGATCGCAATCCGGGTGGATCGGGTCCGGTCGTGGCACACACAGGGTGTATGAAGCTAATGAATGTTGGAAGGTTTAAAGATGTGAAGGTGAAATTAATGTTGAGTATGGAGAAGAGAGAGATGTTGAAATAATTATGGGAATGGGAATGTAGGTGTGCAAGTTAGATTGATGACATGAATGATAAGAATGAAAGAGAACCATACACACGAATCAAATTTGGAAGGAAGAATGGTCCATTGGAGGAGCTTCTTAAACACTTCCTAATTCTAATCCATATGTATAGCCTTCTTTGGATGATATGTATGCATGATGAGAATAGATGGAATCCTTACACATAAATCAGTTTCGAAAGGAAGAATGGTCCAATATTGGAGCTTCTTATACACTTTCAGAAACTAATAAATATGTATGGATTTGTATGGATTATATGCATGCAAGTGAATTATGATGATGGATTTTACTCACAAGCTCAAAGAAACATCCTCACTGGTTCAACGCAATACTGCGGAGCCTTCTCACACATAGAAGAAATAGAAGACATGTAAAAATACTTAAGAGACTGAGAGAGGTGACAAGAGACAAGTGACAAGTGACATGAATTAAAAGAATTTGAATTAAGTTACATGTAAAAGATCGTCGTGGTACGTCGTGCTAAGCAGTCTATTGATCAAAGGTGGTTCCGACCCTCAAACCATGACAATTCAACCGAATGTCACACGTAAGAAGGTGAGTTCCACTCCAGTGACCCTATGTCTGTCTAGGCTCGTAACGTCTAACTAAAGAAGTCTAAGACTCATTAAAATCAGCTCTAACTCACTCACACGCTCCACCGAGGGTGAGTCAAGATAGAGATGCTGGTTTCAAGAGCCTATCCTAAATTGGAGTTCTAACTTAAATTTGAAACTAGGTTCTATACTCATACTAGCTCACCTTGGATCCTCACTCGCTCAACCGAGGGTGATCGTCTCAAGGAAACCGTAAGCTAGCATGAGCCCTATGGATGCCTAACAATGATGCTCTAGGAGTTTGGAGGGGGGTTTATATAGTTTTTTGAATGAATTTGGGCCCTTGGATCTAGAGAAATCAACTCTCAACTCTAGGATCACTACTTTTGATTACAACCATTTGATTAATCAAATCAATGGCTTGGAATTGTTCTTTCTATCAAATCTAATGTAAAGGAGTGAAATTTAGGCGCCCTCATTCTCCACCATTGGATCTGGGGATGATCTGGACCATCGAATCAGTGCTGACATCAATTCGGATAAGATAAGCCACTATTTTTGGAGAAACTTTGCATTATTGATCTTTAACTGTCAAAAAAGTCTTCTTTGATGAAAAAATTCGTGGATCCTCCTTCCTTTATGCTTAAGTGCATCTCCACCCTTGAATATGAGCTCATCTTGACCGTACAACATGGTTCAATCATATTTTGACATGTGGTAGCCCTTCAAGCCTTCAATTTTCTTATTCTAGAAAACTGCGGTGACCTTGAAAACTGGACTTTGTACTCTTTGACCCTCCAAATAGGCTTTGATGAAGATGAAACATTGTAGGACTATGTTTCCAAAGATCTCCTTCAGGAATATGCAGAAAAAACTCCCATATGAATCTAACTTGTACAAGTTTGACTACATGTGGAAGCTTGCAAGGTGGCATTAAGGTGTCTAGGAAGCTCGGATAGCCTTGAAACTTTGTACAAATATGTAGCCACATATGGTCTTTATACATGCCAAACCATATGGCTAACATAAATTTCTATACAAGAATTTGTAGGGTCAAACTAGAAAAAATACATTTTTACAAAATGAACATAGCATATCAATGTGCTACTAAATCCATTTTCTGCTGAAATTTGGGCTATAGAGTGCCTTTGACAATCTTTACAAGTATATGGATTTTCATCTAATTTGGTGACAATGAAATTTTTGCCCTAATTTCCTAACTTTGACCTGCTTTGACCAACTTTGACCGCTACCATGGACTTTCTTGATTTCTTTGAAACTTTGTATGTGACCTTCCTTTGACATCCTTGATGCATCCTGAACTTCTCGGGGAATTCTGGCTACCTTCACCAAATATGTTTTTTTTGTAGGCCTTCACAAGTGAGAGAGGAGAGAAAATCTCGACGACATTCGCCCCCACTAAACCTGCGATTCCTCCGGAAGCGCCACTCTAGCATCTGTGAAAAACAAAATGTTCAGGCATCAAATTCTTTTATAGGCAACATAAGAAACATGGAAGGAAAATTGATTATATGCATGAATAAGTAGGTAACGTGACATGAAGCAAAATTTGCATGAAAGAAATAATTGAAACAGGAAACATGAATATGCATGAACAAATAGGCAACATATATGCAAATGAACAAGCAACATTGGCAACAAGAAAGAAAAAAAAAACAAGCATCAATATGAAGTGGAAGTGGTTGTATTGAGTCGTTTTAAGCATCAGTTCCTCTCATCTTGAAGAAAATTTTGTACCTTTTTCATAAAGCAATCTACCTTAAATATGATTATAAACAAAGATTTAGGATTTTCAAGAGACATCTTTCATCTTTAGCTTATTTTAGATCAACTCCTTTCCTACATAAATATGAATATGCTCTTTCTCTAATAACATGCAAGGAAATCTAACTAAACTCCACTAATGCATAAATATGCTTATATAGCCCGTGATTTATTCTACTATGCCTCTTTATCCTCCTTTGGCTTGCTCTTTTTTTTTTTTTGATGATGATGATGATTCGGCAACTTTATGGTTACGATCACTTTTTTGGGGTGGAAGAAAGTGTAAACTTCTTGGTAACATGTAGCTTTTTTTTTTTTTTTTTTTTGACGAGGAAAAATTAAACCCCGATACAAGGTACAACCATTTTTGATGATGGAGAACAGTCGTTTAAACTCCGATACAAGTGCTGTGAGATGGACTAAGGATGTAGAAACATGCAATAGCAAGAGCTAGGATTTCAACAATTATGCTTTCGATACTGGATACATATGCATGTTTATATATGAAAGTCATGTCACCAAAATAAACCTCCAAATCTACATGCCCTATCTTTCCACAATCCTAGATTATAATCAATTTCTTAGTAGATAAGTTACTACTTAAGATACAATTTTACACAAGTAGAGAAATCATCATTTGCCTTTTTTGACTCAAGTGATGTGGATATGCAATGCAATGCAAAGACTGAAAAAAAACATGCATGAAACAAGCATGGAAAAAAAATAGAATGAACTTGAAAAAAAACAAAGCAACATGAACTTGAAAATTAATGATATATATATATATATATATATTTTAATAACATGGATACTCCTGTTTATGAATCGGCCTCATTGTTGTCATCTTCTTCAATGTCCTCATCCAAAATGTACTCGTCATTATCACGTTTCTTGAATAGCTTTATCCTTTTACCTGCAATCAAAGTTTTTAGTGCAACACCATTTAATTCACAAAGAGCATACGTACCATTGTTGTTGACTTTTGATACTATGTATGGCCCAAACCACCGTTGAGTGAGCTTTTTGCGTGCATCATATTGAGAGTCAAATGTACTATCATAAATGAGCACCCAATCTCCTACTTCAATTGGCTTAGGACGCAATCGATGAGTTTTATCAAAATAATGCTTGTTCTTCATTCTAGATTCTCTTAATTTTTCAACAGCATCATCAAGTTTTAATTTACCTTGTTCTAACTGTTTAATACGCAAACTCAAAAAATCATCAGTAGACATGTTTTCAGACCAAGGAAAATTTGACCATGCAGAAATATGAGACTGAATTGGAAACAATGGTTTTTGACAGTACATGAGTTCAGCAGGCATATATCCAGTAGTACGTGTGCATGTCATTCTATCTGCCCAAAGTGCAAAAGGTAAGAATTTAGGCCATTGTTTGATGTCACCATTACATGCTTTAGATATGGCTTTCACAATAGGTGGATGCCCTCTCTCTATTTTACCATTGGCCTCTGGGTTATATGCAGTAGTGAGAGACAAACGAATACCGTGACGCTCAAAGAACTCTTTAGCTTCTCTCGCATTTAACTCTCCACGATCGGCAACTACTTTCTCTATGTACCCAAAGCGACTTATGACATCTTCAAGCAAGAATTTGCAAACATTGTAAGTGGTCTTAGATCGTAGTGCACGTCCCTCTACATGATTAGTTAAGTCTTCTCTTGCAAGTACAATGTAACGCATTTTGTCGATACCTTTAGGCATAGTTACAAGATCTACTACCCACTTGTAGTGAATACAAGGTGGATAAGTAGGATGCAACGGATCTCTATGTTTGACTGATGAATGAAGTTGACAAGTAGAACATGTAGAAACATAGCTACTAATGTCAACATACATCCTAGGCCAATAATAGGTACTTCTAATTTTTTCATATGTTCCAAAAAATCCTTTATGACCGGCCCATAATGTCTCATGCATTTCCTTCATTACTTGCAATTGAAGACCTCGTTTTCCCAGGACTCGTTGTGGATTCTTAACCTTACCCTTAGCATGTCTCCAAAGATAACCATTACATAGGAAAAAGTTATAAGCTCGTTTCCTAATGTTACGGAATCTATTCGTAGTCCAGCTAGGTAATGGTTGTAGTGTACTGAGATACTTTCCTATGTCTCTCCATTCATCTTCGTACTCAGACTCATGAAATTTCTCATACTCATATATATGTGGAACATAGTCAACTAAATTCACATTCTTTATTAGATCACTTTCAAGATCATCATCAAATCTAGCTCTCGATAACATATCAGCAACTGAGTTTGACTTACCTGAAATATGAACTAACTCGGGATTTATGAACTTAATATATGAGATCCATCTAAGCATGGCTATATCAGGAGATGAACAATTGGTTATCATTCCAATGAGAGGCAAACAATCAGTCTCAACTTTGACATTTGCACCAATGAAATATTCTTTGTCTATTTTCAAAGCTGTTACCATACCCCATAGTTCTCGTTTGATCTGTGGATATTTTCGTTGCGTTTCATGTAGAATTTTGGCACCAAACCTAATTGCATATCTATTCCCTTCACTATCGTCTTGACTTATGACCCAACCTATACCAATAGGACTAGTATCAACAGTCAATATAATAGGTTTGTTAGCAGAATAGTCTACACGCTTAAGGATGGGAGCTTCAAGCAATAATTTCTTCAATTTACGCATAGCTTGAGTGTGTTTGTCAGTCCAAATAAATTTTCGTTTCTTCCTCAACAAGTCATAAAGACAATCAGCAACATGAGCAAAGTGTGGGATCCAAATAACATAAAAGATACAAGCACCAAGAAATCTACGTACCTCACTCACGTTGTTACATGTTTCAGAAATCTTGCTAATGGCATCAACTTTTTGTGGGTATGGCTTTCGACCATAATGGCCACATAAATGTCCAACAATAAGCACCTCGTTGACACCAAAAACAGATTTCTCTATGGAAAATGTGAGACCTACCTCTTCAAATCGTTGAAATATTCTTTCACAATCAGAGATATGGTCAAGAACAAATTTACGACATCCAGATGAATCTAAAGTAATGTCCTTTACACGTTCCTCACTCCCTTTAATTGGAATATCATCAATGAATGGCATAGTTGTATGAGGGATAAAATCATGTAAGACCATATTCATAGCACTCATCATATGAGCCACAGAATTAGTCGCTCCTTGAGGTAAAGTACACATTCGTACTAAGCCTAAAGGAGTTTTCATTGTGGTTATGTCACGAATATCAATTGCTAACTGGAATTGGTCATATCCAGAATATAAATCACCCATTGAATAGATAGAATGTCCTGAAAATGATTCAGCAAACTCATCTACAATGGGTCCTGTTCCTACATTCCTTATGGTGACTTTATTGACGGGTTGGAGATCTTGAATAAAACGTAGTTTCCCATTCTTTTTAGGCACAGTGAACCATCTGTTTGAGTAAGGTGCAAAAGATGGCTCTAAAATTCTCATGTTTATCTTCTCCTTAAGTAGTTTCATTAGCTCAGGTAAGTGAGCCTTTGGAACGGGTATAGGACGAAGATTCCATGGAATATGTGGAATAGTAAAGATTATCATGGGTGCAACTAGCTTAGGATCTACACAACCAATCTCATGAGGATACATAGTAAAGGCTTTTCCATGGCTATGTATGACTCTCTCAAATTTATCTCTCTCTGCTGGCAAAAGAAAGTCATCATCTCTACCAATTTTCACTTGTTTGATTGTCTCATCCGTGAATGTATGTCCTATGTTTTTCTTATCCCGAAGAATTGGATCATTTTTCACATCAATAATTTTTTCATTACTTCCTTGAGGTAACGGTTGAGCTATGGGTTTGATTTTTTTGTCTACAGTTTTGTACTTTGTTTCAACTAAGGCATCATGTGTTTGGTTAAATTTTGAGCACTTGTCAACATTGAGAGCATACTCTTGGATTAGAGCATACTCATCAAGGGAAGAAATAAGAATAATATGGGAATTAGAATTTTGTTGAAGACATAACTCTAACTCCTCAAGAGTAGAGAAACAATGAGATGTCTCAATCACATGCTCAATGTTCTCATCATGTTCCATGATTTTGTTGTTTTTATAATTTTTTTGGCTTTTTTGGATAAAAGACTTGGACAATTGACTCTTATGAAGAAAATCTAATCTAGAATGTGGAAAACAAAGTGACAAACTATTGTACATGTTGGTTGGATGCGAGATGTCAAACCAATATCCACTGTTGTCCCGCTCAACAATGGATTCTATCCGAAATTTTGATCATATGTAGCTCCAAACATGAATCGAGGTGCACAATCACTACAAGCATGCTCATGACCCTGAGTAACAATAGGTTTCTTTCTAATTGACAATCGATTCCTAGGATGATTCACTCCTACTGTCATGACTTGAAGTGATTGCATTCCATCCTTAGACTTGAATCTAGCATAGGTAGACCCATCATCCATGGCTTTAGTTTCCATACGACTCTCACAAATAAAGGGTTGACCTAAGAGAACTTCATAGGAGCAATTATCTTGAATAAAAAAGTGAAATTCTTCTGTGATTCCTCCTATGGATATGGGCACACTAGCACAAGCTCCATACAGGATACCTACACCATTATCTGCAGTTCTCATACGCCATCCACAATCTTTATCTATGGGCCATCGAAACTTATCATAGACTTCTCTTGAAATCACATTGATTTCAGAGCCGGAATCTACTAATGCATTTACAGTGATAGTGTTCTTATCATTTCCTATTTTAACATGCATCTCTGATGTACCTCTAGACCAAAATGTTCTTTTAAAGTGACTTTCAGGATTGTTTTCATGATTTTCATGGTCAGGTTGAATAGATCCTAAGAAATTTTTATTAACATTTACTTCATCATCATCAAAGTCCTCTTCATCAGATTCATCAAAGTTTAAGGCTTCATTCATAGCTTGATCTTGATCTAGAGAATCTTGCATCTCAGTATCTAGATTAAGTGGAAACCTCTTCCTTTTAATTAGGCCGATAAAGTTATCTTTAAAAACAGGCTTCGCAATAGAGAAAACTTGTTCTAAAGACATAGTCACTTGACTCTTAAGCAAAATGTCATCTAAAATCTCCATAGGATCTATTTTTCTCTCAATTTCTGAAATCAAGATGGCTTTAGGTTTTCTCTTTGGTTTCTTTTGTTTTTGCTCAGGGTCTTGTTTTTGTTCATGTTCTCGTGTTTGGTCTTCAGTTTGTTTTGATTGTTCTTGTTTATCCAAAGGCTTTGGTTCTGTTTTTCTTTGCTTTGTCTTCTTCCCTTTTTGTTTCTCCTCTTTTTTTTGTTCATTGGGTTGTGCTTCTTGTTTTTTATCTTTGGATTGTGATGTTTCTCCCTGCTCTATGATTGTTTCTATTCCCTCTGAGGTTTGTTTTCGTGTTACTCTTCTTTCACTAGGCTCAGCTTCATCTCTTTTTCGTTTTTCTTCTACATTGGATATGTGAGAAATAAGAGATTGATCTTCTATTGGTGACTCACAAGCCGTTATTCTCCTAATCTCATCCCGTGCTCTTACTAAAGCCTCTATAGAAAAATCACCTTCCTTTGTGGGTTTACTTGATTCTACTTGTTGTTCATCAAGAGCTTCTAGTTTCACTCCTCTAGTTCCTACGTCCATTATGGTTATATTTTCATAATGTTTTTTCATTCCTCCCTTACCATAATTTCCTTGCAAAGGTAGCCTAGATCGATAGTCACAGATTTTCTTGTCTATGTCTATTACTAGTCATTGCTCCTTAGCAGCCTTCAATAATTCACAATCTCTCAAAAAGTGCTCTAACGAATCACACCAAGGACACCTACGAGGGCCACGCACAAAACCATTTTGATTTTGAGGATTTTGATTAACTTGTGGTGGGAAATTTTGAAATTGAGGATTTTGTTGATAAGGTATTGCTTGAACAGGATAATTAGGATTTTGAAAATGCAATTGATGTATTTGAGGAGCTTGGGGAGCAACATGTGGTACTTGAGGTGCAAGAGGAGCTTCCATATTATACGGTTGATGATTTTGAAAATTTTGATTTTGAGGATTTTGAAAAGCTATTTGAGAAGCTTGAGGATACATGTTTTGATACATTTGAGGATTTTGCACATGAGGATGAGGATTTTGCATTGAAGGATTATGCATTGGAGGAACTTGATATGCTTGAGTAGGAGCTATTTGTGGATTTTGATTGGTAGCTATAACATGTTGATTAGGCTCTTGAAAAGTCATTGGGTTCATTTGATTTTGGAAAGTTTTGGTGTAACTAGATTGTAAAGCATCTATAGTCTTGGCCAAATTGGATTGTGTAGCAATAAGACTTTCCATTTGCTTAGTGAGAATATCCACTTGAGATTGTTCAACTACACTTTTATTTGGCTCTACTTTAAAACCTTGAGTAGGCTCCATCATTTGAGGAATAGGAGTAGAGTCAAAAAGCATAGCATGGGATTGTTCTCTAACTTGCTCCTTAGTTTGTGGAAGGCTAGCTTGAGGAAGACTAGTTTGCTCATAAAGCATGGATTGTCTTTGATGTCTATGGGCTACAGCCTCTACTACTTTACGCACTTTTTGCCAATTGTCAGTAAGACCATAGCGCTTATCTGGTTCTTCTAATCGCCGTTCAACTTCCCTACGAGTTTCAGGATGAAGAAGCTTAAGAAAATTGATCACAAGATCAGGTTCCAAAGTTATCTTATCCCCATCAGGAAGTTGTTCATAGCGTCTAATATACTCATTTTGTAAGTGAGTAATAGAGCTACTAGGCTTTGGAGAATTGACCCATCGTAAGAATCCATCCCGATTATGTTGGCTATAATCTTCAAGATAGAATTCTTTGAGCATCTCCTTTCTAAAATCACTCCAAGGAAGACTATCATATTGAGTGACACGGTTTATGATAGAGCTATCAACAATTCGTTCAAAGAATGATATCAAAAGATCTTCGCGAAGACCAAAAATCATAGCTTGCTCTTCAAACAAATCTAAGTAGCTTGTGATGTTGATGCCATTGAATTTTCCCTTCTCTCTCAACATAGAAGAGACTATTCTTTGGCCTTGTTTCTCAACAATAAGGGATTTGAATCCTTCCTCCATCTTGTGTGAATAAGCAAGTGATGCACGATGCTCTAGATCTCTCACAAATGCGTTTACTTCACGACGAAGATGTGCACGATATTGTGAGAAATCCAGTGCAACACTCAAGACTGATGATGATGATATGATGAGGATGAAAAATATGAAACAAAGGATATGGATCACAACCTCCCAACAAGATCAGAAGCAAATGCCACGAAGCGTTTCACGTCGGGTTCAAATGTGGAGGTGATCGCAATCCGGGTGGATCGGGTCCGGTCGAGGCACACACAGGGTGTATGCAGCTAATGAATGTTGGAAGGTTTAAAGATGTGAAGGTGAAATTAATGTTGAGTATGGAGAAGAGAGAGATGTTGAAATAATTATGGGAATGGGAATGTAGGTGTGCAAGTTAGATTGATGACATGAATGATAAGAATGAAAGAGAACCATACACACGAATCAAATTTGGAAGGAAGAATGGTCCATTGGAGGAGCTTCTTAAACACTTCCTAATTCTAATCCATATGTATAGCCTTCTTTGGATGATATGTATGCATGATGAGAATAGATGGAATCCTTACACATAAATCAGTTTCGAAAGGAAGAATGGTCCAATATTGGAGCTTCTTATACACTTTCAGAAACTAATAAATATGTATGGATTTGTATGGATTATATGCATGCAAGTGAATTATGATGATGGATTTTACTCACAAGCTCAAAGAAACATCCTCACTGGTTCAACGCAATACTATGGAGCCTTCTCACACATAGAAGAAATAGAAGACATGTAAAAATACTTAAGAGACTGAGAGAGGTGACAAGAGACAAGTGACAAGTGACATGAATTAAAAGAATTTGAATTAAGTTACATGTAAAAGATCGTCGTGGTACGTCATGCTAAGCAGTCTATTGATCAAAGGTGGTTCCGACCCTCAAACCATGACAGTTCAACCGAATGTCACACGTAAGAAGGTGAGTTCCACTCCAGTGACCCTATGTCTGTCTAGGCTCGTAACGTCTAACTAAAGAAGTCTAAGACTCATTAAAATCAGCTCTAACTCACTCACACGCTCCACCGAGGGTGAGTCAAGATAGAGATGCTGGTTTCAAGAGCCTATCCTAAATTGGAGTTCTAACTTAAATTTGAAACTAGGTTCTATACTCATACTAGCTCACCTTGGATCCTCACTCGCTCAACCGAGGGTGATCGTCTCAAGGAAACCGTAAGCTAGCATGAGCCCTATGGATGCCTAACAATGATGCTCTAGGAGTTTGGAGGGGGGTTTATATAGTTTTTTGAATGAATTTGGGCCCTTGGATCTAGAGAAATCAACTCTCAACTCTAGGATCACTACTTTTGATTACAACCATTTGATTAATCAAATCAATGGCTTGGAATTGTTCTTTCTATCAAATCTAATGTAAAGGAGTGAAATTTAGGCGCCCTCATTCTCCACCATTGGATCTGGGGATGATCTGGACCATCGGATCAGTGCTGACATCAATTCGGATAAGATAAGCCACTATTTTTGGAGAAACTTTGCATTATTGATCTTTAACTGTCAAAAAAGTCTTCTTTGATGAAAAAATTCGTGGATCCTCCTTCCTTTATGCTTAAGTGCATCTCCACCCTTGAATATGAGCTCATCTTGACCGTACAACATGGTTCAATCATATTTTGACATGTGGTAGCCCTTCAAGCCTTCAATTTTCTTATTCTAGAAAACTGCGGTGACCTTGAAAACTGGACTTTGTACTCTTTGACCCTCCAAATAGGCTTTGATGAAGATGAAACATTGTAGGACTATGTTTCCAAAGATCTCCTTCAGGAATATGCAGAAAAAACTCCCATCTGAATCTAACTTGTACAAGTTTGACTACATTTGGAAGCTTGCAAGGTGGCATTAAGGTGTCTAGGAAGCTCGGATAGCCTTGAAACTTTATACAAATATGTAGCCACATATGGTCTTTATACATGCCAAACCATATGGCTAACATAAATTTCTATACAAGAATTTGTAGGGTCAAACTAGAAAAAATACATTTTTACAAAATGAAGCTACTAAGTCCATTTTCTGCTGAAATTTGGGCTATAGAGTGCCTTTGACAATCTTTACAAGTATATGGATTTTCATCTAATTTGGTGACAATGAAATTTTTGCCCTAATTTCCCAATTTTGACCAGCTTTGACCAACTTTGACCGCTACCATGGACTTTCTTGATTTCTTTGAAACTTTGTATGTGACCTTCCTTTGACATCCTTGATGCATCCTGAACTTCTCGGGGAATTCTGGCTACCTTCACCAAATATGTTTTTTTTGTAGGCCTTCACAAGTGAGAGAGGAGAGAAAATCTCGACGACAGCGTTTGTGATGTGTACTTTGCCTTTCCCTTCTATAGGTAGACTTTTGTTATTTACAAGGTAGACTTCACCTGTGTGCTCTTCAAGTTCTTGAAAAGAATCTTTATCTTTACACATATGCGAGGTTGCTCCACTGTCAAAGATCCATTCGTGAGAGGAGCTAGATGTTACCAGAGCATTTGCCTCGGTAGAGATAAAGAGTTCTTCGCTAGAGCAATGTGAGCTGCGTTGCGAAGGTTTGGATGAGTACTTGGAACTAGAAGCCTTTGAGATCTGCTTCTTCTTATAGCAGCATTTCTCTAAATGACCCCTTTTTCCACATAAGTTACGGTATACTTCTTGGAGGAAGTAGTCGATCCTGGCTTGGTTCCATTGCTTGTATGATGACTAGTATTTTTTCCTTTGTTAAAGGGCCCTTTGGCCTTCATTGCAGTCTCTTGGGAGGAGGTTGACTTTGCTCGCGAGTTGTGAAGGAGCAAAAGATGACGGACTTCTTCCCAAGTTAGAACTTGCCCTCAATTATACAAGGTCATTACAAAGTTATCATATGACCTAGGTAATTTGTTAAGTAGCTTGATGGCCATATCCTCACTGGAAATCTGTCAGCCACAAATTTCTAACTTTCATTAGTAGTCTTCAAACTGAGCTATGACTTTTGTGATTGTATCTTGTGGCCGAAAAATTAGATTATGGAATTTTGCTTTTAAAGCATAGATCTTCGAGGGTGTTTTATCTTTGTATAAGGCCACTGTTAGAAAGAATTTATAACTCTTAAATTATAACTAAAATTAAAAGATTAATTGATTGTTATAAGTTTGAATAATTTATGAACTAATGTTTGATTTTAATTTTTGCAGGACAAAGAAGTTTGATGAATAATATCAAGATGGGAAGTATTTATTTAGGTGTTTTCCAATATAATTATGGGTATAGATGAAAAATCAAGGGTTAGTCAAGGGTTAAACTGAGTTTTTAAAGTTAATTCAAGGATATTTAAGGGTAAAATATAGGTTTTGAACATGTTTTATAGGGTTCTAGCTTAACTTCAAGGGTATTTAAGGGCTAAATATAGGTCTTGAACATGTTTTATAGGATTCTATCTTAACTTCAAGGTTAATTAAGGGTTAATTATTAAATCTAGAGGATTATGGAAGGTTAGAAGATCATTTATGGATTAGTTGGGGTTAAAAATCATGGTTTGAAGTTAGTTGAAGGATAAACCTATGGTTAAGAGATGAATTAAGTAGGTTTTAGTTTATGAATGAGTTAATAAATAGGAAAAATATAATAAATGGAACCTCAGCAAAATATTTCAAATAAAAAAATATATGTTAATTATTAATTGTCATTATTTTCACTAAGGTTATGGTAATAATTAAATTTATTGATGAGTTTAATTTAATTTATTCTAAGAGTTTGTATTTATTCTAAAGTAATTAAATAAATAAAAAGGAATTGAAAGGTTGTATTTAAATCTAAAGTCTATGGTCCAGTAAATATTTAATTGAATGGTTTTTTGGTAAAAACAAAAAGAGAATTTTCCACGCCTAAATTCTTGTTGAAGTGCTGTTGAGTTAAAGAGGAGTTAATGTAGGCTCATGGATCAGTAATCTTAGGGAAAATGTGGGCTATGGTGGGCTACTCTCATCTATATAAAGAGGGAGTACATACTCACAAGCTCATGTGATTTTTCAGGTACTCTATTTTCCTT